>CAUYPK010169461.1:0-82274 GCA_963574355.1 Loris lydekkerianus
CCTACTGATTCCTCAATTATTGTAATTGTTTTGGGTATATATTTTTATTTTTGAAATTTACCAGTGGCTGCTGCATTTTCCACCTCGGCTTATACTCGAGTCACTAAGTTTTCCAGTTTTTAGGGTAAAATTAAGGGGGTCAGCTTATACTTGGGTATATGTGGTAGATTATATCCATTTTCTGGTGGTCCCCCTCCAAGTAAGGTCTTAACTCACCAGTAAGGAATCTGAAGTTCATCCTCTCACTTCACTCCCTGGCTGCTGTTGGTGTTTCGGTCACCAGGAAAGCCAAATACCAAATGAGCCCAATAATGACCTATTAAAACAATAAATCTCTGCAGGGTGCCCTTCCTCCGGACACTGGGGAACCGTGCACATCTGTTCTTTATATATTGCTCTATGGCTCCTGGGCAGCCAGTTTTTATACTTGTATGTCTTATCCTATATGAATACATCATAAAAACTCAAATTGTCAAACATTTAATAGAGAAATCTAGAAAAGTTCTCAATATTCCTAACGTTGCCATCTTGTAACGTATGCATTTACTGTGCTTTTAGTGAAAATGTAATATTTTCTCAAACTCCATTAACTTTAACATTACAAATGTTTAACACATCCTAGGGTGAAATTAAATGCATTTACATGGCAGGAAGGCTTTTTTATATAGTGCAATACTGTGCTTGGAAGGGTATGGAGCTAAACAATAATTAAAGGAATGATAAATCTTGGAGCAGACCATTATGCGAGGTTAAATTCTGCGCAAGGTGTTTTATAATGAGAAAATGGTTTAACTATAAGAAAATTAATATTTATTGAATACTTTTAAAGCTCTAAATGTATTTAAGTCTTACCAGCTCTCCGATTTCACTTTCTCAGTAGTCCTGAGGGTAGGTATTACGACCACTGTAGAGTGTGATGCTTATCTAAGACATATAACAGGATTTTAATAAAGAAATATTGAAATTGGTGCATTCAAATAATTGTTCTTTATTAAAGAAAACACCTTGGGAGGATAGATACATTTTTTTTTTCCATCTACATACTAACTAGGCTTGACCGTGCTTAAATTCTGAGATCAGGTGTGGTACAGCCATAGCCTATTAGCAATATGCATTTGAGGGGAGCTGATTGTAACTGTGAAAGGTATAATCTCAATCCCAAATGTCAAAATCCAGATAGATCAAAATCTCCAACTATAATTCTGGGGGAAATTAAAAAAAAATTTTTTAAGCTATGTATGTTTTCCAAAGGGGATCAACAGAAAAACACATAAAAACATGTCCACCTTACACAATTAAATAAACAATAACAACATATATTTTTGTAAGCATATTCAGGTATACTAATCACTCGAGTAGAACAGTGATGAGCAGAAAAACTATATTCCTAAAGAAACGGGCAAAAGGGGAAAGATATCAATATAAATACGTGCCACTCTGGCTGGTAATTGTGTGCACCCAGCTTTTTAATTGCTGGCACCTCAAATACCAAGAAGAATAACCTAAATCTTTTCTTGAGAACAACCTACATTTTTTGTACAGGTCACCACTACACACACAGTCTGTAAAGAGTAAAGATCATCTCTTCATTTATTGAGGCAGCTTCCATGACTTTATGTACCTGCACATGGCTTACACACAAAGTCAATGTCATGATAATGTTCTTTCCTGGAGTCATGTTTCTGATGTCCCAGGCAGCAGGTGGAAAGTCTGTCCCAGCTCTCAGAGAGAGACCAATTCACCTTCTGTATTTGTTCTCTGCGGACCGCTGGGGCATTGGATGCTGTTGCCAACATGAGGGTAGATCTCAGCCCACTCAGACTCACACATCAATCTCTGGAAACGCTGTCACAGAAACCCCCCAAATAATGCTTTACTAAGCACTTTTTAATCCCGTCAACATCTAAAATTAAATCCACAAATTCATCTCTTATCAATTTGGCAACTATATGCATCTCTTTACTCCATACTTAAGTTTCAAATAAAAACAATTACAAGGTAATGCAACTAGCCTGTGATTGTGATTTTCAGAATTTTAGGTGTTAGAGATTTTGATTTTTCAAGATTTTAACATTTGGGATCCTGGCATTCAGGATCATATCTTTCAGGATTATGGTCCAAACCTGCATTTGAATTCACCCATCTCTTTGGATGTCTTTATATCCCATTCTGTTTGTCACTGTAGAGTATCCTGCTGTATGGAGGTACCATGGTGTGTTCATACATTCAGCTACTGAAGGACATCGTCCAGTTTTTGATGATTATGATAGAAATATTTTCACATCTTTTTTTGGACTTAAATTTTCAGATTAGCCAAGTACATTTCTAGGAGCACAAATGTTGGATCACATGGTTAGATTATGTACACTTTGTAAGAAACTATCATTTTTTTCCTCAAAGTAACTGTTTCATTTTGCCTTCCCACTAAGCAATGAAGGAGAGTTCCTGTTGTTTTGCATTCTTGGCAACTATTGGTCCTGCCAGTTATTTTGGATGTGAGTCATTCTATTATAAGAGATGTGTGTGGGTACTTGGTTGTTACTTTAATTTGCATTTCTCTAATGAGAGAAACACTACACAAATCCCAACTGAAGGAAGATTTCAAAACACCTGACCAGCAGGACTCAAAACTGTTATGGGTCATCAAAAGCGATCAGAGTCTTAAAAACATTTATAGCTAAGGGGAGCCTAAGTAGACATGACAATCAAACAGAATGTGGTGTGCTGACTGAAATCAGGGACCAGAAAGGATGTCAGGTCAAGGTCGAGGGGATCTGACAGCATGTGGTCTTTCATGCTAACAGTGTATCGACATCTGTTCATTAATTATAATAAATGTATTGAAACATGTAAAATGTTAATAGAGGAAACTTGCCTGAGTCATCTACATGACTATAGAAATCCTTTTGCAACTTTCCAGGAAATCTAAAAATATTACAGAATAAAAAGCTTATTTTACAAACTGTTTCCCTAAAAATTAATTTTCAAAAATTAAAAAAAATACATTATCGTGGGGGAAATGATGAAGAGAAATGTTGTTATGAAGTTAAAACACTCATCTGTCTCCATGCTGTTGGCTTTGAATAGGTCTTTTATCAAAATTTATAAATGAAATTACTTTTACAACTCAGTGGCAAGCATTATTATACCCTCATTAGCCAAAGGCTAGTATTCATGTCGTATTTAATATTTTCTAGAACTATTCTAAAAACTTCACTCACATTCTTAACCATTATGCTATGTCAACTCTTAAAAGTGACTTACATAGACCAGGAACATCTTATTCTGATAGCATATACAGGCTTTTATCTACAAAGAGAGACTCTTATAGATATAAGGACTGAAGTATTTCCAGATTTAAAAAAAAGAAGAAGTGGCCTCTGTAATTTTAGCTGCACTCAACATCTAGAATTTTTAAGAGAAAAGAATTCTAAACACTTTATCATTAATTTTACAGCCAAATTAATTTCTCTCTCAATTTACTATTCTAGATTCATGTATATGGTGTTTTATTCAAGCAAGTAACATGTCAAATTCTTCAGTAATTTCAGTTTATATTTTATTAGTGGCATAATCGTGCAGTTCTCACAAGCTTTCAAAATAATGTAGGTAGCCTTAGTTATAAGTACAATATGCATACTAAAATATGCAGAGTTCTGTTTCAGTGTAAACGCTTTGTTAAAAACAAAAGATTAGAATTGTGTAAACCTTCAAGGCAGACATCTGTCAGTTCAGGGTCTGCCATTTCCAATAAACCCATCCATGCAACTCCAATACCTTAATCAAATAGCAAGCTCAGCTGTTGGGTTGAAATCCAAGCAGACGTTTTCAAATCATTGTCTTATATTAAAAAAAAAAAAAAAAAAAAAAGCCTTATTACCATATATCCAGTATTATGTAACCCTTGATATAAGTCAAATATGTGCCTCTTTGGTAGCAGATAAAGAGGCACAAAAGAGATCATTAAATGGTCAAATGAGCCTTAATATTCTACAGCCCATGATCGTGCATTTAACTTGGTCTGCTTTTATTGTAAAAATGTTGTGTTCAATAAGAGCATCATGAACACTGCAAGACCCAAACACTAATGTAGTCTTTCCAAATTTTGTTTCAGAGAGTGCTGTTAGTATTGGACCAAGCAGAGAGGAAAGAATTGCTTGCATCAGATAGAAGCAAGTACTAAGCTTTCATGTATTTGTCTCATGACAACATTTCATCTTAATACAAACTGGTCATAACAGCTACTGCAGAAAATTGCTCTCTGTTTACGGCCACCACGGGATGCCGTCATTACTGACAAGATTGAGAAACCCGTCAATGACAATTCCGGACTCAGTCCAATTGTGCTATCCAAGCAATGTAAGTGGAGGTTTTTTTTTTTGGGGGGGGGGGCTCTATTTGTGGATCTCTTTATTCTTATTCATGTCCACTGGTCCTTGACTTCCATGAAAATTCAGTGCAATAAAGGCTTCAGCTCAACTGAATTCAATTTCAGAAATCATCAAAAAGTCAGATTTATAAAGTAATTTTTAGAAAGCTCCTTTCTACCCCAGGTGAGAGAAATACACTTGGAGGACTTTGCAGCTGCGCTATTTGGAGGCCCTGTCCTGTTCCATCATGGAGGACATCCATTCTATTTCCAGTTAACGAGCCTTAATTCCATTTCCATGGGCAATTGGCAAGAATAAATTAGCCACCTCATTGAGGCCTTTCTGTAACAAAACTCCTTTATGATTAGAGCCCACACCACAGATTGTGGGTTCTTTCCATGGACAGGCAAACAAATCTATGAGAATAATTTTTGAAAGTTAGTTGCTTAACATTACATTGAAACTGACTAAATCCTTTATATGTATATAGATTTCCTGTCATGAATTATTTTTCTTCTCTAATGCACTTTAATGAAATCATGCAATTCTGTATGCATGGTATTTAATGAAGACTAAAGGCAAATATCCTTGCAAATATTTTAAGTGTTGGGAACTCCAAATTTTAGGAAACCAACTGACTGCACACTGTGGTTTGCCATGCCTTGTAGTTACATTATCCAGTCGAACACACTAGAATACCCCAGTCCAGCTCAAAGGGAGGAGCCCCTCAACCCCACTCCCTGCCTTGGAAGAGCTTAGAAAAGAACAAATGACTTCCAAATAAATTAGGAAAACATTAACAGCAATATGGATCACGTCAGCAAGAGCCCAACTCGTGTGATTTCAGACTAACAAATGAAACCATGTCAACCACATGTTAATAGTCTGCTGGTCTCTGCACCTGATAAAATTTTCCACATCAGCCCCTCCTTGAAATAAGTTTAAGGCCAAGGCAAATGCACACTTTCCCTGATGAAATTCAGAAATGACAATTTCACTTCAAGGTCTCTTAACTAGGCATGCACAATATATTCTGAAGCAACGAGAATATTCATCTAAATTTACCACAAGGGAATCTATGAGCTTATATTTGCCTTATGAAATGAAGTTTTGAATTTCCAGATGAATAAATTAGATGGCAGATCACTCTGTTCATCCATATGGAAATAGCACAATCCTAAGACAAGCTTCCGGTGGTGAAAAAAATTAATGCTGTTCAAGGATAATAGGTTCTTATGGAATGTTTACAACAAAAGAAATAAAAGCATAGCCAATAATAGTAAATCAAAACCAGGTATTTCAAATTTGAGTTGATATAAATGTTACAAGATGATCTGAATCTGCTAAAGCAATAGGGAGCTGCTTGGAGAATGTGATAAAAACAAGAAAGTGAGAGAAGATTTTGCAGAACCCAAATGTCTTAGTTTCCTAAAGTTGTAACTCCAAAGTAAACATAAAATGTGAAAAGTGAGCAGGCATTCCTGCTGAAATTACAGAGGCAATTTTGTCAGCTGGAGGGGGATTAAGCAGAGTTGAAAAGCATCACCGTCGCTGCAAGAACCACCAGCAGGATTCCACACATCCCAGCCTACAACGTGGCTGCTGCAGGGAGCAATTCTTATATTTAATCCTCAACTTGGAAATTAGGAATTTATCAGAAGTCATTATCTGGCAGGCATAAAATTAACAATCTCTTGAGACCCTTCTGCAGCAACACTGTTAATAACCAATCCCTTTTCTTTTTTCTTTAGCATTTGCCTTAGTATCCCAAGAAGTATTTATTTTAAACCTTAGCCTTTATAGTTTTAGTTCTTTGTACTCATTAAGCATTCCTTCAAATGTCACCCTACTATTTATGTATTCAACTTCATGTAGAAGTATGGACACAGCTCTAAGACATATGTGCACACTTCTTAAAAATCATCCTTTCCCTCAAATTCTCAGTATCAAAGGGAAATCTGGGCTTGGGTGTTGATTCAGAAGATTCATGCCTGGAAATGTCCGAACCAAGGCTGCGGCTGGTTTTGTAATTCTAGCGCTCTGGGAGGCCGAGGTGGGTGGATTGCTTGAGCTCCAGAGTTTTGACACCAGCCTGAGCAAGAACAAGATCCTGTCTCAAAACAAACAAACAAAAAAACAAAGCCAAGGCTGGTTGAGGATTTGGCTGCTATGGCTGGGACTTGGAGATTATATAGACATGTGAGGGTTTAGACAGGAAATGAGGTAAATGTCAACCACCCAGTAAGAACTGGTTCCTACCAAAGGTGTTCTAAGTCAGAGCAATCTTATGGAGGCAGAAGTGGGTAAAGAACATTGTTCAGGGCTCATGGGCTGGGAAATGGAGCTGGTGACATGATGAGCTGTTCTAGGACGGGGAGGTTCCTGGCACAGGGGAGCCCAACAAAGTCCCTTCAGGTCTGTAGCTGAAGCCAGCAAGACTGCGGGCCCTGGAGTGAGAAGCACGGCAGGAAGTGTAAAAACTTTCAGGTGTCTGGGTGGGAAGAATGACAGTCAGAGTTCTTTATAAGGAATAAGTAGAAACAGAACAAAAGGACATAGCAAGGAATCCTTAATTCTCAAATAATCTTGGGCAACAACTTGTGATTTAAATGAAATCAGCCAGTTGAGAGGAAAACTTTCACTATCTTTATTACCTTAATTTCTGAAGAGGTTTGTAATCACACATATGATGCACTTTGTTTCAGCGAGTGCTATTGACCCTAAATACCAGGCGATGACTCATTTGATTTAATCAAGTTCAGGGTGAAAACCCTAGATTTTCATTACTAAGTTCCTTCAGTCTATAGAAGGAAAAGCCAACCCTCTCATTACAAACTTTGTATTTATTGGAAAGAACTTGGCTGGTGGCTAGTTATCACTGTGTCAGACAGCATCATTTGTATTGTCTTGAAGGAAAAATTCAGGGCATTACCTCTGAAATTCAATTCGCTGCAATAATTGCTGCATTTGCAAATTCACCAGGCAGCTTCATGTAAAATATATCAATAAAGTTAGTAAGGTCTGCAAGTAAACAAAACATATGTGCCACTGTCACAGGGGTTAATGAGAAAATTTTCAGTTGATGTGGGAAGCAAAACAAATAATAAGGACTGTATTGTTTGGGCAGAGAACCCAGTAAAGCCACAGAGGGTTACAACAACCTTTCACATGTGTTTTGTAAAATAATCACCAAAGCAGAGAAAGCATATTTATAGGATGGTAAAGTGACAGCATGCTGCATGTGTGTGTCATTTAACGAGTCACAGTTAATTATTATGTAAGGAGACGCCATCCATCTGTGCTTCCCATGGACTGGACAAGAAAAGAAACATCTTTCGGTCTTTAAAAAAAATCCACTGTATTTAAGAACGTTAATTCTGCATCAAATGGAAATATTTTTAATACAGTTTTTGTCTTCTACCACTATTTATATGGGTAGATGATGCTTCTGAAAGTGTTCAGAGAAGGTCAAGGCAAGAATAATGTGAGCAGCAGGACAGAAATGAAGCCGTGTTCAACCACGCATGGGGCCCAGGTCATCCGCCCCAACTCCGGAAACTGTGGATCTCACCACACACCCCTCCCTGCCCTGAGGGCCCCACTGGCAGGCACGAGACTGGTTAACCAGACTCAGAGGCAGAATTTTATTTCGGATTCTATCTCTTAATCCACTAATATGCTACCAATGGCATTTATTCAGTGGCTCAATAGAGAAAATTTGGCCATTCCTAATTTTTTCTAGGAAGAGCATGAAGAAAAATGTATCTTAGTACAAACAAATTCCCTACAACTAAGCTTCATTATAAGTTAACCAGAAAGTGAAATGGGGGAAATACTAGGTGTATTTTCCAAATGGAAAATGTCACAAAGGGGTAGATTTCAGATTATCTTGGGTGTCTTTCAAGCTCCTGTGCTGCTATTATTCTGTTGATGTTTTTGTATACTGTCAGTGTCAATCTTCTTAATATTGACAGTAGTTATCACAGCCAGATCTTGAGACTTTTTCAAATTTAGGATCTCACATACAGAGTGTAAGACTTAGTAGCTACCATCAAGTATTGTTTGCATCACACAGAACATGCTAACTGCTGTTATGCTTACTTGCTCAAAGAAAACAAAAAATTATACAAAGACATAGTATATATAAACTGGAATATTGTAAATACACTAAAATGAAAAGTCCCCAGGCATTGTCAGAATTAAATGCTGTTTTAATCTTGTTGATTTGTTTTAGTACAGAGTTACGTTCCGTATTTTAGACTTTAATTATGCACACAAAAAAATCATCTGCCTAAATAATCAGCTAGAATAAAACACTTCTAGCACACCCAGGATTAAATGAATGCCAAAATACAAAGGAAACATATTATTAGGGAATGATTGTTTATTTAATGCTAGCTCAGAATTCATCAGCATGGGACCATGTGCCAGATCAAGAGTTTAATTTTGGAATGAAAAACTTCTTCATAAAATGGTCTGGAACCTTTTAGACTCTCTTCTTTAATCTCCAGGAAGTTGTGGCACATGGTTTTGAAGCAAAGCTTTTGCTCACTGCCATCAATCCTTTCTGAGTAAGCAAATATGTAATCCTTTTAATCGCCGGGGCTGCTACTACCCTATTGGTGAAACATCAGATAGGCCCCTGGCGATTGCAGGAGAGTAATTTTCATAGCCAAGGAGAAGAGCAGGATAAACATCTCCATGTAGGATATCATAGCTGAATTCAAAAGCACTGCGCTAGGAGCAGAAATGGATTATTATTTTATTGCTTTATAATCCATGGCATCATTAACTAGGCTGGCATGTTCATATACTCACAGCCTTCTTTCAAGTCACAGTTGTGTGCAGATAGCGAGTGCCTATTTATGCACGCTACAGGACAGTGAAGAAAGAATGCATCTATCTGAACACAACTTTTAAGCATGAAATCCTGTGCCTGCCATGAAGTGTTGGAACTTTGTCATAGTCTCTAAATGGGACCATTTAAATTACTCTTTCGCAACCTTTAGGCTCAGGCCTGAACACATGGATTTTCTTCGACCTCCCCCAATGCATGACTTCCGGCCAATTATTTTTTTTAATGATTTTTTTTTTTCCTTCTGATCTCAAAGAGCTTAGTGGGATTTTATAAAATAGAATGATAAAACTCGAATGCATTACATCAACAGCCATTAGAACCATTTTCAAAGAAGATGTACACGTGCTTTGGCAATACACTTTAGACTCATTTCCACTCCATGCTGTCTACCACGGTGTAGCATCATAAGAGATTAAAAAACAAGGACAAAGTATTCTTTTTTGACCCTTTTTGATATGCTGGGAGGCTGAGCACCACCACCACCGCCATCATCATCACTGTCATCATCATCTCATCACCGTCAGCGTCGTAGGTAATACTTACAGAGCGCGTGTTAAATGGCAGGCACTTTTTCCAAGCCGAGTGTGTGTAAAAATACAAATTATACATATTACAAATACAAAATTAAAATTCTACAGTAAGTGTATTAATTATTAGTACACACGTAAAAATTCATTTAATCTTAATTGTGCAACAGTGCTTCCGTCATTATCCCTGTTTATACATAAAGAAACTGAGGCACAGAGAGGCGAGGCTCTTGCTTAGGGTCACAGAACTAGAAAGCAACAGAACTGAACTGGACCCCTGTCAACAGTTGCTGGAATGAGGAAATCTCTGTGAGTTTGACCTGAGCAAGATGACCCTCATGAATCTAAACAAGCCGCCAGGAGCTTTCAGAGGTGTTTCCATTGTCACGAGGGGCACAGATCTAAGCAAAGCAAGGAATTTTGTACTTAATGTCTCAGAGGCAACATCAAATTTAAGGCATTCCAGGCATGTGACAAAACTATTTTTTCATCACCTAAAATTAGGACAATGAAAAAAACCCAGAAAACTATGAACACATTGAGTCTGCGTTTTATGTCTATCCCCCCTTTTCTGTTGGCTGCCCAGCAACATTTAAATTATATTTTTTCATTTTCATTGAATTTAAATAACATGAATGATTTAATTACATTTGATACAGGCTAAAAATAGTTTATAAAGAACAATGAAATATATAAAAGGCATCTGAATAAATTAAAAAATTAGCGTGTCAGGCTCAACAAGCTCCCAGGTCCCATGAAAACAGGTCATTAAGTTTTAAAAAGTTCAAAAAACAAATTGTCATATTTTCCCACAAATAGCCTCCACTTTTTATAAGGAGTTTATTATTATATGAAGATGTCAATTATTTTTAAATTTTAGTAGCAAATATCTCACCTTAGGAAAAAAGAAATTAAAACTCATCTGGACATAAGATTTCCCACTTCATTACTCTATACAACTCAACAATTCCTCAAAAATTACTGATTTACAATGAACTAACAATTTTAAAAAACTGATCCATATTTGACCTGTGGAATCTTTTAAAGTGGTTTTAAACTTTAAAATATAATTCAAGAATTATGTCATAAATTGATGGAAATTCTGAGAGTCTATACATAAGGATATTGTGATCTAATAAAAATAAAATTGAACAAGAGACGAAGCAGAAATGCCTGGCGGGGGTCCAGCCTGGTGGCAGGGAGATGGGCGCTCAAAAGCTCAGTTAGTTTGACCTGAGGATGGGTTAAAGTATGTCTTTAATTTCTCTATTGTTCTCTTAATCTTTGAGAAGGAAAAATTATAAGCAGAGTCATAACCACAACAACCAAGACCTGCATCACAATTTACAATTTACTCACATATGATCGTAGATCTCTCCATGGAGACAGGAGGAGCTGAACGCCTTCTACTCCTTTTGCTACTGACAGGGATTTTCCCAAAGCCACATAGCTGGTAAATGCCAGACCTTGAGACCACACCTGTCCTCTCCACTATACTGACAGTGTTATCTCTCCTGGAAGAACAAAGAAAAAGTAGACTTCTCCTTTGAAGAAAATATTTGATATCTTCCTTCAGCAACTATTAATATTTAGTGAATATGTTAAATAAAAGACATGACTTTAGGCACTGGGGAGATGGCAGAGCTGCTCAAGGCTATGCTCTGACTTCAAGAAGCTTAAAATTATGTTGCCCCATGATCGCATTAATGTACACAGCTATGATCTAATACTAAAAAAAAAAAAAGAAATAGTGGAAAATATTAACAAATAAAAGAACATACCATGCTCATGGCTAAGAAGAATCAATATTGTCAAAATATCTACACTACCCAAAGCAATCTACAGATTCAATGCAATCCCCATTAAAATACCATCATCATACTTCCAAGATTTGGAAAAACTAATTCTTTATTTTGTAAGTAACCAGAAGAAACTCTGTATAACCAAGGCAATTCTTAGTAATAAAAACAAAGCAGGGGGTATCACCCTACCAGACTTTGGTTATACTACAAGGCCATAGTGATCAAAACACCATGGTATTGGCACAAAAATAGAGACATTGATATTTGGAACCAAATAGAAAACCATGAGATGAAACTAACCTCTTACAGCCACCTGATCTTTGATAAACCAAACAAAGAGAAGAATCCCTATTCAATAAATGGTGTTGGGAGAACTGGATATCCACATGTACAAGACTGAAACCAGACTCGCATCTCTCACCACTTACAAAAATGGATTCAAGATGGAGAAAAGATTTAAATCAAAGACAAGAGACAATAAAAATCCTTGAAGAAAGTGTGAGGAAAACAAAGATATCAGCGTAGGGAAAGATTTTATGAAGAAGACTTCCATGGCAATTCCAACAACAACAAAAAAAAATAAGCAAATGGGACTTAATTAAACTGAAACCCTTTTGTACAGCTAAGGAAACAACCAAAGTAAACAGACAACCGTCAAAATGGTAAAAGATATTTGCATATTATGAATTGGACAAAAGCTTGATAACTAGAATCTATAGAGAACTCAAGTTAATCAACAAAAACTACCCAGCAATCCCATAGATCACTGGGCAAGAGACAGGAATAGATCCTGCTGTAAAGAAGACAGATGAATGGCTAACAAACATATGAAAAAGTGCTCATCATCCCTAATCATCAGAGAAATGCAAATCAAAACCACCCGGAGACATCACCTAACCCCAGGGAGAATGGCCCACATCACAAATTCTCAAAGCTGCAGATGCTGGCCTAGATGTGGAGAGAAGGAAACACTTTTACACTGCTGGTAGGACTGCAAACTAGTACAACCTTTTTGCAAGGAAGTGTGGAGAACCCTCACAGAACTCAAATTAGACCTCACATTTGATCCTGCAATCCCATTTCTAGGCATCTACTCAGAAGAAAAAAATTTATTTATCATAAGAACATTTGCATTAGACTGTTTATCACAGACCAATTTACAATGACCAAAATGTGGAAACAGCTGAAATGCCCTCCAGCCCAAGAATGGATTAATAAGTGGTAGTATATGTATACCATGGAATACTATTCAGCCACTAAAAAAATGGAGACTTTATATCTTTTGTATTAATCTGGATGGAGATGGAACACATTCTTCTTAATAAAGCATCACAAGAATGGAAAGAAAAAAAAATCTCTGATGAGGGCGGCGCCTGTGGCTCAGTGGGTAGGGCACCAGCCCCATATACCGAGGTGGCAGGTTCGAGCCCAGCCACGGCCAAATTGCAACAAAAAAATAGCCAGGCATTGTGGTGGGCACCTGTAGTCCCAGCTACTTGGGAGGCTGAGGCAAGAGAATCGCCTAAGCCCAGGAGTTGGAGGTTGCTTGAGCTGTGACACCATGGCACTCTACCGAGGGCAATAAAGTGGACTGTCTCTCTAAAAAAAAAAAAAAAAAAAATAATAATAATAAATCTCTAATGCTAAGTACATTTAAAAGTTATGTGTTAATAACATCATTATTTAATATACGTATGTGATCAGTTTTTTAGATTGCAAAATGCATTCCATCTTAAAATAGCAGGATTTATATAAGTGTCAGAAACAAGACAAAATTCTTAACAAACTAGTACCAGTTTAAAAGAAAAATAACTACATATGAAGGGGGCCTCACCAAAGAGGGTTCTGCAAAATTTAAAGTAGCCACAGTGAAATAACATCTTTATTACAGCACCACTGACTGATCAGGGAGGTTGCTCAGTATTCTCTCTTTCAGAGAGGATGGTAAAAGGACTTTCAGCTCCAATGGACATATTTTTGCTACGTGACACGGTAGGTTTGATTTGAAAAAAAAAAAAAAAAAAATTATTTTCTCTGAAAAAGAAAAAAAACCCAGGGAGGCTTCCTATTTTGAGTTACTTTATATATAGAATCTTGATTCCATTGCTTCCTCAGAGAAGGAATCTTTCATTTATTCTTCAATCATCCATTCAACAATTTTTTTATTGAATCAGTACTATTCCAGGCAAAGGAGACAAACCAATAAAGAAACCAAATAAGTTCCTGCCCTCACAGTATAGACCAGGAGGCAAAACTTAAACCAGTATTTATGGTGTCACATGATCTATGCTAGAGCAGGAAGAGTGGAGGTGGGGACGACTGTCTGTGCAGATAGCATTACAACAGAGACCCCAGCGAAGTTTGGGTGTATTTTGAATGTAGAGCCAACCAGAAAACAGAAAAATAAAAGGTGAATTCAAAGTTTGAAGCCTGACATATTGGTAGGATAGAAATGCCATTGACAGATAAGGGGCCATTGGTGGCAACAAGTTTGTGGTTGGGAGGGAGGAGCCTGGGACTTGACTTCAGTTTGGGGTATTTTATTATGGACATGACTATTGAGCATCCAAGGAGAACTGCCCACTAGGGGTAGGCAATGGCAAATATAACGCTAGAATTTTAGTGAGAGGTTGGGGCTAACAGTGTGCATCAGCATGTCCATGGGATTTAAACCTCGGGGGCTGGAAGAGATCACAGAAAGGGTAAAAGTGCACGGGGAAGAGAAAACAGGAACCCTAAGTCCTCAGGTGCTCCTGCGATGACAATTAAGAAAGGGTAGAACAAACAAGATACCATCTCACACCTCTAGGTTGGGGACTATTGAAAATAAATAACATCTTTTAGGGGGATAGAGAAATTGAAATCCTAGAGACCTAGTGCATTGCTGGTGAGACTGTAAAGTGGTGAAGAAGCAACTGTGGAAAGCAGTTGGCAGATCCTTTAAAAAGTTAAAAGTAGAATTATTATATGACCCAGCAATTCCTCTCCATGTTCGCAGCCCCATTATGCATAATAGAAGAAGGTGGAAACAGCCCAAAGATCCATCAACAGACAATGCATAAACAAAAGGTGCTATGTACATACAACAGAATATTATTCAGCCGTCAAAAGGAATAAAGTTCTACATGCACCAGAAGTAGAAAGTGGAATAGGGTCTGGACCAGGGAGAGATGGGGCATTATTGCTTCATGGTGACAAAGTTTCTATTTTGGGTGATTAAAAAGCTTTGAAAGCAGATGGTGGTGGTTACACAACACGGGGCGTGTACTTTATGTCACTGAATCGCACGCTTCAAAATAGTTAAAATAGAAAACTTCATGATATGTACATTTAACAACAAATTTTTAAAAAAGAGATAGGTCTAACAGGAGAGACAGGATGGCGAATGGGAAAGGAAGAGAACCAGGGGGGCAAGGCCAAGGGAACCAACTGTTTTGTGGAAAAGGAAACACTTACAGGGATTTCGGGGGGATGTCCAGTGAGACGACTGAGAAAGGACGCCAGAAGTGGGTGGACGCATCAGGAAAGCTTGCGTTATTCCCATCATTAAAACGTCCTTGCCCTTGGAAGATTTATTCAGTTCCCACTAACCTATGTTTTTAGCACAAATCTTCGTATTATTAGGCCTGGTATGAGTTGTAACTAACTGGTCCAGAGTAAGTAACAGAAGGTGGAAGAGAAAAATAAGAGCAAAAGAGAGGGAAAAAACAGTCAAAAATACCATAGCCCAGACATCACATTTTTACTGGGCCTAACATTCACGCTTTTATTCCCTCACCTCATAAGTATGAAATTCATCTATTTTAAAAGAAAATAGGGGACAGAGTGTTGATTGAAACTAATCAATCAAGTTGGGAGGTGATTAATGGAAGGCCGTCTTGTACGTGCTGCAGGCGTACCTACAATGCAGGTTGAGAAGTGGTCCTTTTATAGTTCATTACATATCTGTGTGATGTTATTTATTGTTTACTTAAGCAATAGCAATTGAAGCACGGGCCAATTCCTGGGAATTAATGACCCACTGGGAGAGGCCATTACCGCTGGACATTAACCCCAGTCAGTTCACAGCTTTTCCAGGAGAACCTCTCTGAAAAGCTATTTGTTCTCCATCCCTTGTCACCACATTTTAAAAAACCAATACTTTAAATATTTTTTCAATGTCAGGTCATTGAAATATACAAACGGTTCTACACTTTGGAAGGCAAGAGCTTCTTCAAGATGAGAGGGAGAAAAAGCTACAAAAGACCGCCTCACGGAGGCCCGAGTTTATCAGCCTGCGGACAGCAACCCCCGGAATAAAAAAGGAAAAGAGAAACACGAGGCAATGCACACTTCAGATGTCTCAGTGGGTCTCGTTTTGAATCTAACCTTTCAATTGAAGGATTTTCAGGGCTTGCAGACTCCCAAATATCTCCAAACCAGAACATGATGGAACTCATGATGCTAGTAATTTTTCTTGGTGAGAATACAAAGAAAAAAATAGAGATGATGTTAACAGAAAGAATTAATGTGATTAAAACACTGGCCCAATTATTAGGCACACCTATAAGCAAATAAAAAATGGGCCCAAAGACTGAAGTGGTTCTTACGGTTATGTTTAGAAAACTTAAATTCTACCTTCCTGTTGCATGTTCCAAAGCAGTAAATAATCAGTATTTCCCGAGCAAGGCGCAGTCCTGATTTTTACCAAGACAAGGGACCAGAGAATGTCAAAGTTGGACAGGACCCGTGTGACCCCAAACTCTTACTTTGTGCCACATACTCTCCTAAGATCCTAACACACATTGACTCATTTAATCTGCATATTCACACTATAATCTCGGTAGTGCTACTCTCATCCCCATTTCATAGATGAGGAAACTGAGGACCTTCTTGTCCAATGTTACCCAACTGGTAAATGGAAGAAGCAAAGTCTGAAACCTCAGCAATCATGGTCCACAGCCTGTGCCTTTAACCATCAAACAAATGAGAATTAGAAAGAGAATTGTCTTATCAGCAGTTTATTTCTAGCATTTATTCTGGCATTAAAAAAATCAAACAACATTTATGTTCTGCTTATTATATCGCACCATGCTAAATGTCTTGTAAATATTAACTCATTGAGTTCTTTTAACCCTATGAAATATTATCAACAAACACAATTTATACAGAAGGAAACTGAGGCAGAGAGAGATTAAGTAGTTTGACTTGGATCATACAGCTGGGAAATGTCATTGAAAAGGGGTTAACATCCCATCTGTCTCCAGAGTGGGTGAGTTTATTAGTCCCCTCAGTTACTTCTTTTGCCAGGCCCCAAGCACTCCACCCAATGACTTTACTATCATAATCTTCCCCCTCTTCCTTCTTCCATTTCCTACTCCCCCCCAATACCCCTTAGGAATATGAACAACTACCCACAAAAGGAAGAAGCGGAGGGCAGCATGTCCAGACCATTTCAGCATCTGAAACAACTTCTACTAGATTTGTGTACATTTATTAGATATGGTTGCTGGGGAGAGGTAAGTTAAGATGAGCAGAGAAACAGGAGAAGATAATGTGATAAGGGAAAAGGAACCCTCATAGCTTGGAACCCACCAACACTAGTTATGACAATAATAGTAAAAATTAATTTATTAAAACTTCACCTTAATACGCTTAGCTTAGTGCTAGATAAATACTTAAGACTCATGTAAATTATTGTAATTTTCATGACAACTGTTTGGGGTAGACACTATTTGCATTCTCATTTCACAAATGACAAAATTGTGGCTTAAGGCGGTTAATCAAATTGCCAAGGTCCCTCAGCTAAAAAATGGCAGAGCCAAGACTTGAATCTGGGCTGTCAGACTCCAGAGTCAGTGAGCTATGCATGTGGCCTCAGGACCCTGTCCAAGTTCAGTGAGACTGCAAGTTTGAGAACCACTGAGTGACACATGGAGCATAAACAGATGTCCTTCCCAAGGTCTGTCCCCTCCAAAGTCACTTCTGAGATATGCCAGGACTGTTTGGGCCAGCAGGTGTCCTTTCTCAGATTTATTTAGGGGCTCTCTCCCCATAATCTCAAGCCTTTAGATACACACAAGGAATGGTGTATGTTAGTTGTTTTTATTCCTGTGCTAATGTTATTTTTAGTCATATGTGTGTGAAGGGGCACTGGTAGGAGTGGTTTTATTTAAATTCAAGGGTAAAATTTCCAGAAACATCATAAACCCAATTTATAGTTGGCCCTTTATATCCATCAGTTCCATATCCACAGATTTTTAATGTTGAACACATTAATGTGTTCAACATTAAAAATCCCACAAGAATAAAAATAACCCAAGATAGTACAACTATTTACACAGCATTTACATTGTATTAGCTATTATAAGTAAGCCAGAGATGAGTTAAAATTAGAGGATGTATGTAGGTTATATGCAAATACTATGCCGCTTTATATCAAGGGGTTGGCATTTGTAAATTCTGATATTCAAGGGGGGGTGTCCTGGAAACAAACCTCTGTAGATACCTAGGACTATACTTTTATTAAGGCTTTATTATATTATTTTATTTCATATATTTTATCTCATTTAATCTTCCTGCAATGGAATAAATGTTTATGACTGACTCCCCAATCCATATACTGGAATCCTAAACACTCCCGGTCATGGTACAAGAAACTGAAGATAACACCCTTATAAATGGGATTAGTGAATTTATACAAGAGATCCCAGAAAGGTTCCTTGCCCCTTCCACCACATGAAGACATTGGGCTAATTGATACCTAACGGTGCAATGCACACATTCTGGCTGAAGGGCCCACTTATAACTTTGACTTGAAATATACAAAACAAACTATGTAATAAAAATGTGTGTACCTCTCTAATATTCCAAAGTTTTAAAACAAAGACAACCATTTGTGACCCAGGACATGAAATCTAATGAGTTGAAGTCTGATTCCTCCTGTGAAGGTATTTGGAGGTGGGGCTTTGGGAGGGGATTAGGTTGTGATGGTGGAGCTTTGTGCAGCTGTTGGACATGAGATTAACACCGTTGGAAGAAACGTGGAAGAGCTTGCTCTTCTCTCTGTGTCCCCCCCATGTGCACATACAATGAGAAGACAGCTATCTGCAAATCAGAAAGCAGTACCTAACCAATTACTGGACCTGCCAGCACCTTGCTCTTGGACTTCTGGGCCCCTAAAACTGTGAGAAATTAATGTCCATTGCATATGAGCCACTCTGTGTATGGTCTTTTGTTATAGAAGGCTGAATGGACTATGATACTTCCCCACACCACTTGGCCATTCTTTCCTTCTCTGTACAGATGAAAGAACCGTAATTCACAGATACAAAGAACCTTGCCATCTCTCTTAAGACTGGCTGTCAAACCTAGGTCTCCTGTCTAGACATCTAGGTACAAGGTTATGACATGAATTGGCCTCTTGAAAACTGAGAAATGAATCACTGTAAAAACACTATATTAACAATTATACAGCATATACCCTAAGACCTTCACATACACTGCCTGTCTGGCAAAGATGCATTTTTGAGCCTGCAGCTCAGCAGCTGAAATGTGAAGAAGGCACCCTTAGGCCGGGTAATGGTGGAAATGGCCAGTGGGTGACAATGTTTGGTTTGTGAATGCCCCAGTTGTCCATTTCACCTAAGACAACTGCCATGTGACCTGGTGACCTCCTCTGGAGGACATGCTATGTGTGAGTCCTTCTGCCCTCAGTGGGCCCAAACGCAGCATGGTAAGCCTTCAGCCTCTACTGCTTGGGTCAGCTGCTTCCAGGACAACTTCTAGCTTAGTCATCATCACTAGGGGCTGAATTGTTCTCCCCCAAATTCATATGTAGAAGCCCAAATCCCCAATACCTCAGAATGTGACTTCATTTGGAGATAAGGCTTTTAATGAGGTAATTATCTTAAAAGATATCCTGAGAAGGGGCCTTAATCCAATCTGATTGGTGTTCATATAAGAAGAGGGAACTGGGACACACAAGGATGAGGTTCCCAGAACAAAGACCACACAGCGTGAAAGTGGCCGTCTGTAAGCCAAGGAGTGAGTCCTTGAAGGGAGCGATCCTTCCTTTACAACCCTCAGAAGACCAAACCTGCCAAAATCTTGACCTTGGACTTCCAGCTTCCCAAATGGTGAGCAAATAGACTCCTGTTGCTTAAGCCACCCACCCAGTCCATGGTATTTTGCTATGGCGGCCCAGGCAAACAAATGCAATCTAAAAGAGAGAGCAAATTTAACAGTCTCAAAGTTTGCTTTTAATGTTTACCCAGGTATTCAGCATTTAAAGTAAATATGAAATGTTTTCAAATACCTCACCATGTCACCATTCAGAAGGAAGATTCTTCCCCGCCCTTTCTTAAAGTTCTGGGCATCCCGTCTGCCCACCTGACTTCTAAAAGTTCTGTGAGTACTTCCTTTTTCCTTTAATGTAGACTAGCTTTTCCCCTCAGGAAGGCTTTTTAATTAAATACCTTCCTAAGTTACCTGGAGGATTCCCAAATAATGTATTTGACATTTCGATGCAAATTGCAGGTGAACATTTAGTAGCAAACCCACATCCTGGAACTCAATTACTGTCCTGTGAAGGGGAAGGAGAGGAGAACTATGATGTCTGAGACTCAGCAAGAAAGAATGTTGGAGTTGTAAGTCTCTGTGACAACAGAATGAGTGACGTGGGCTTCATTTTTGAGAGCAAAATGTTCAAGCATCTAAATCAAATTCAGTTCCTTTTAATAAATGTTGATTGAGCACTTAGTAGGTGCTACGGGCAGAATAATAATTAAATGCAGCAATTAAGACATTGGGGACATGATTGGGCAAATTTGATTTGACCTTGGAGTCATTTTAATTCGTTTATTTAAAAAAATCCAATAATATTTACAATAGATACTCTATCCTGTTTTTTTGTTTGTTCTGTGAGCAGACTGAGTTTTTACATTATTAGTAGTGTTCAATGGTTAGAAACTTCACATTTCGACTCAACCCTGTCAAAACACCCACTATATTACAGTGGAGACAAGACAATGAATAATAGTGACCTGCCGTGAAGATACTTTGAATCTGAAAGATACTGTCATGGCATGAATCCACTCATTTGATGGGGACAAATTCAATTCTAATTGACACAGGGAAAAGGAAGAGACGGAGAAAGAATGTGAGGCGTTTTACAAGCTATGATTATCAGGACCGTCCTTTCTTTTTACAACGCAGTAGAGCACCACTGCTTTGGGAAGTGGGACTGGAGTGAGGGAAAGGACAGGGATGGTAACCACCATGACAGCCACCTGCGCCTGTGGTAGGTGGGAGGGACTCATCATCCGGCACACCCACCACTTATCCTGCAGCCAGAAAAGGGTGTGAGAGCCATTAGGCCACAGAGAAGTTCCTTGAGAGCCACCGCTGACATGTTCAGGGACACATTTTTCACGGACTTGCGACAACCAGCAGCCTTCACCCCTATGGGAGGTGAGAACGCATCAGGCAGAAATCCCGATTTCTCCTCAAAACCCCTGATAAGAGACCCTGGGAAAAAAACAGCTAGCTTTGTTTTCTCCCAGGAAAGTGATGCCACTTATAAATAATTTTAGGATTTTGCCTTCTCCCCATTCTACAAATCTATGATAACTCTCAAATACCTGAAGATTTGTGACTCACGTTTTCATCGTCTCTGTTGAATCACCCTAACTGCACGAGCAGTCACTAATCAATTACTGCATCGTCCCCTTCCCTTAAGATGCACACTAGCTCCTTCCTGGGGTTTCAGCGTTTTCTCCCAGCCCATGAAGTTGTCTCAAGTCTGAAATGTAATTTTTTTAAAGATGTTCATGTATCAAGAAGTATTGAAAAATAAACAAAGACCTTCAATAATTATTTTAAAGAATAAAAAGTAAATCATCTTAGAATCAACACGAAGTCTCATCACCTCTCTTCCCCATCTACTTAATTTGAATATTTTCCATTCGTAAAAACAAAATAAAAAGCAAAATTCCTGAAAGGACTCAATAGGTTGGATTTCAAAAAAATCCTCACAGCAGCCCCATTTCATATCAGATTTAGAATTAACACTGCCAAAAAAATGATGCACAAAACCATTTTAATCTTCTGATTAACCCAATTAGTCAATTAATGCAAAAGACTCAGGTTCCCCGAGTCAGCAGTCCCATTACTTAAATCATGCTGAGGGTCATAAATTCCTGTGACTTTAAGCAGAATTCGTCCCTTTGAATAAACAGTTCTGCGATCCAGATCTTTAATCTCTTTCCCTATGTGGAAAGGACCTCAATCTAAACCGACACTAGATTAAAAAAAAAAAAAAATTAAAGTACAGTCAATCCTAATGGAAGGCAGCAGGGACCAAGATAACCTCAAAGGCAGCTAATCCAAAATGTGTTTAGCTTTGGCTAAATGGAGATTTAAAATGGATAAGCTGGGAGCTGATCTGATCATAATCCCAGCTACATACCCAAGCATTTCTTTTTCAATCTTAAAATCATCCCTTGGTTCCAACTAAGAAACTAAAGTAAAGCAAGTAAGCAGTTAGCCTATTCCCAAGGAGTGTATCAATTCTGCAGCTTCCTGGAAAGATGCTAAGTGACACCACCAGGTATTACTTACTCTAATGGTTTCTGGGACTCGTGTGCAGCAGGATTCGCCAGCCCTGTATGCCATTTCCAACTCTCAGTACAACTGACTCTTCTGTGACATTTTAAGTAGAACAAAAGCAGGGAAACCATGATTTCCATTTCTAAATAGACCAAGAGAATTAGACCAAGAAAACAGACCTATTCTGGCCAAATGCAACAAACCCACTCGAACTCTCTGATCTCCTTAGGTAGAAACGACAGGGTTAAGTATGGCAAATAGAGACTCTGCAATGGTAAGTGAAAGCCTATTAATATACCAGGCTGTGTAAACATCATCATTTAGACCTTGGGGACACATCACTGACATAAACTTTAAGAGGTTATGAAGATGCTGCTGTCTTCAGCAGAAGAAAGTAAACATGTATAATGTATGACTTATCCCTCTTGCTTTCTCTTCCAAAACTAAGGCAGCTGAGGATGGAGACGGTGTACCTGGGTCCCTTATCCCTGAATGAGAAAGTTATTTGTGGTGGATGTTTGGGAGAGGATGAGAGTGGGAGAAACCAAACACAGGGAAAATAGGTAATTGAATTAAATCCCTGATAAAAGCTTGAATTTGACACGCTTATTTCTGTATTCGAAAAGGAAGAAGACGACGAAATGATGAGGAAGTGAAATGTAGGAAATTACTGGTATTTAAATAAAATAATGGAGCTTTGTTTTCTAGAAGCAGGCTGGAAGCGCTTGATCCATTGCAGTCTTGCCTTTTTAGACTAAAATATAATAATGGTTAACGCTTCCTGGGCACCTACAAAGAGCCAGGCACAGTCTCTAGGCTTTGTCTGAATTCACTGCATCCTCCTGAGGATTCAGTGAGGCAGGGAATATTATTATATTCACTTTATAAAAGCAGGCTCAGAGGCACAGTATGTTTAAAGGACTTGCCCCAAATAACACAGCTGGAATGTTTTGGAAAAAGGATCAGAACATAGTCTTGCTTCCGGGTCTCTATCCACTTCCACTGATGGCCCCTTCTCAGCTGATATATTTGGGACAAAATGGAGCATTTCTACAAATGCTCGATACATAATTTTTTTTAACCACTGTTAATCCCTAGCGTCTAAGTAGACTCCTAAGGAAAACAGTTTACGGATTCTCTATGGTTGTTAAAATCTAAGTGCAAGGAAACTCTGCTCCCAGTGGAAAGCTGTGTGGGTCACCACGCAATGGCATGTGGACATTGTTTTAAGCGAATGATCCTGTAGAGATGGGAATGCTTAGTTAAAGCACAGTGATTAAGAACCTATACTCTGGCTTCCCATCTGAAATCAAACGCTAGTCCTCCCATTTAGAAGGTGTTTGACCATGAGTAATGAATTCAACTTCTCTCACTGCCAGCTTCTGTTTAGTAAAACAGAGGAAATAATACTCATTTCATGGGGCTAGTAGGGAAAACAACTGAGATAATATAGTGAAATCATTTAGGTTTATGAGGAACTTCCATACTATTTTCCATAATAGCTATAGTAGTTTACATACCCACCAACGTACCCTTTTCTCCGCACCCTCCCTCCTTGTATGTGCATTTCAAATTGTTTAGAGATTCGATTTTAATATTTTCACCAAAAAAAGAAAAATATGCAGTGAAGGATATGTTTGTTAGTTTGGTTGGATCATTCCACAATTTAATAAACGTGTATCGAAACATCACATTGTGCCCTATAAATAAGTGTATATAAAATTATTTGTCAATTAAAAATAAAATAAAATGGATATAAGTGTTTAAAATTCATTTAGCACAGTGCTTAGCACACAGTACGAATTCAGTTAATTAAGGTTATTATTATCACCAATCTTTGAGCATCTGTCAATATTGAATAAACAGGCTCAACATCTGTAGCTCAGAGGCTAGGGCGTCAGCCATATACACTAGAGCTGGTGGGATCGAATCCAGCTAGGGCCTGCCAAACAACAATGATAACTACAACCAAAAAATAGGGTGTTGTGGTGGGCACCTGTAGTCCCAGCTACTTGGGAGGCTGAGGCAAGAGAATCACTTAAGCCAATGACCCTTGAATAAACAAAAGATAGTTGTATACATACCTACTATATATCATCAAAAATGGCATTATTCCTTCTATAACTGGATGCAGTTTAATTTCTAACTTCAAATTGTTAATTTTATCAATGCTAAATGGGCAGGTAGCTAAAACGAAGCAATGTTAAATGGATCATAACAAAGACAACTTTAATCCCCCCAAATATGCCCACCTCCCTCTGCCAGATCTAAATATTTCAGCTATTTCCTATACCGTAGACTGTGTAGCTTAAACAGGAGACATTTATTTCTCACTGCCCAAGATTCAGGTGCTGGCAGATTCAGTTCCTAGTAAGGGTTCTCTTCCTGGCCCACAGACAGGCCCAGGTTCTCTTCCTGGCCCACCTTCTTGCTGTGTTTTCATATGGTGGAGGGAGAGAAAGCAAATTTCACAAGGGCATTAACTCATCATGACCACATCTAACTCAAGTTATCTTCCAAAGGCCCCTGCAACAAATACCATAATATGGGGGATGAAGGGCTTAAACATATGAATTTGGGAGGTTCATGAACATCTAGTCCATTGCCCCTCCCCACCCCCCCTGCAGCTGCTTAGCTCTATTGACTGTGCAATCTGGGGACATAATGTCCTGGTCCCTTTAAATTAAGGCAGTACCACTTTGGGGGACCAACTCAGCTCAGGAGAGATTTATGCTGTGATTGTATTGCCATCACAATTCAGTTCTTCCCCTTTGCCAACCCTTTTTTCTTCTTGGAAACTGTTGATCCTAAAGATACTTCTCTATTAAATTTCCTGCACAGAGACATTGTTCATAGACTTTTCTTATGGTAGTGAATCTAATCACACACATATTTCCCTAATGCTTTGGATATATTTATTTCATGACTATTGACTTAGCCAATAGTCACCATTTATATTATTATATCAATGAAATACTGTTCACTGCTAGCCAAACAGGATCCTATGATTATCATCTCTTTCTAATATGAATTTTGTTTTGCCTTGGCATTAGTAAGGCTACTGTTTGTTCACCTGTTTAGTTTTTGTGAATTTTATTTCCTCCCAACATTCAGTACATCTGTCAAATGCCTTTCAATAAACTTTATAAATATTATATATAAGAAGCAACTCTATTTGGTCCTTGAATAGTCTCTCCTATAGCTCTCCTCTTTCCTGGTCTAATAATAATGCTCTGTACAAATGTCATCCTGAAAATTATCTTTTTCATTCCTCTGTTTGCACCTCTACTTGACAAAGCCAATATAGTTATCTTTCTAGGTTTATTCCTCTGTTTTCCTGGAGTCTTTAGTAGCTTTCTCTAATACAGGATGCATTGGAGGTACATTTGGGAAATGTACCATGTCTGTATTCTTCATTTACATATTACTGATAGTTTAGCTGGGCACCAAATAGTTAGCTAAAAAATCACTTTTATTCTGGGTAGGTTTTCTTTTATTGATTGTTGTCAGTAAAATGTTCAAAGTCATTGTGAGGCTCTTTCCTTTGGATACAAACAGCTAATTTCCTCTTGAAGCTCAAGAAAATTATTCTTTTTTTCTTGGTGTTTTAAAATGTTGTGATGTTTTGGGTCAGCCAAATTTTATTCATTGAACCAGATGCTTAGTGGACCCATTTAATCTGGATTGCTGTGTTCTTTTGACAAATAATAGAATTTTTCTTCATTATGTCTTTGATAATTTTCTCATTATCTCCTTTCACTTCTTAAGAATTCCTTTTGTGGGGATATTGGACATTATTTATTTATTTATTTTGGAGACAGAGTCTCACTTTGTTGCCCCTGGTAGAGTGATGTGGTGTCATAGCTCACAGCAACCTCAAACTTTTGAGCTCAAGCGATTATCTTGCCTCAGCCTCCAACTAGCTGGGACTACAGGTGCCCGCCACAAAGCCCAGCTATTTTTAAAGGTGAGGTCTCGTTCTGTCTCAGGCTGGTCTTGAATCTGTGAGCTCAAGCAATCCACCTGTGCTGGCCTCCCAGCATGCTAGCATTACAGGCTGAGCCACTGTGCCCGGCCGATAATGGACTTTTTGGTTGATCTCATAATTTTGTTTTCTATTTCAGATTTCCTTGCAAAATTTTGTTTCCTCCGAAGTGTTTACCTATCTGTTTTTTAATTTGAGGCTTTCCTAAAATGTTTAAAAAATTTTTTTTTCCTTACCATTTAAAATTGAGGCCTTTCATGTGTATCTTTGGCTCTCACTTCAGCCTTCAACTGATGTCCCTGCATTTCTCCGGAGAAAAGAGCTCCAGTGTCCTCCAAGGTGGGTAAGTTTGGGAAGAGACGTGAGTGATACTGACTGTGGAGCTCTTCCACAACGTGGCTGTCCTCAGGCCGTGCTGCCCTTCCGTGGAGCCTGGTGTCCCCAGGTAAGTTCCCAGGATCACACTCATTTTTTGATGATATTGCCCTTAGAGGCTTTGTGGACATTTCTTCTGTTCTGCTAAGTCAACTACCATCTGTTTTCTTCCTTCAGCAATGTGTGTGAAAAGATTTTTCCACTGTAGGATCTGGTTCTCTTTGTTCTTGTGAATTAACACATTTTTGGTTTTCTTAGTGTAGGGCAGCTGGGTTTGGAGAGGGAGAAGGGGTGTATGAGTACACCATTATTTTAAAATAGAAGCCCTGTAATATGTTTTATTTCTAAATATGCATTTATCATTTCACATGTCTTTATGATAAAGTTGGGGTGGTGTTTCACATGAGAATGTAGCTACTCCATGAGAGGAGAGTCTTCACTCACTGAAGTTGGAGAAACTGGCTCACCCACGGTACGGTGCCAACAAACGAGAGTTCATACTTTCAAAGCAGAAGAATAAGAAAAGAAAAAAAAAAAAACTCACAAGATTTCAAAGGTACAAAGTCATAAAACTTTATTGTAAAACTCAGTACCATTTTTAAAATGTGTTCTCAAATGTACCTCTCTTTACAGAACCATTTAGTAGAGAGAAATAAGATGTGCAGGCTAAAACACATTGCACATTTTGCACGGAACAGACAAGCTTAGGCAAAGGATCTTAACATGTATTGTTTCTATTAAATCGCTTCAGAAAGACATAGATTATAAACCAGAAAAGTACTGTGCCATGCGAACATAGTGCCAGCAATCAGAATCATGCTATCAAACCATTCAGCATACAAAGGGAAGGCAGAAGTCCAATCTTGACGTCAAAGGCAGTCATCAAATAATATAATGGATGTGGCTCCACGATTGTAAGAAACAAGACATAAGAAACAAGGCCACGTGATGAAACAGAGTCTTCCTTGTAAAAATTTTTCTTAAGATATTGCTCTGTGTTGTTTTATATATAAGAAAAATGGGTTTCAGAGAAACTCAGAGGAGGAGACGGAAGAAAATGGGATGTCTGCGGGACATTTAAGTTACCTCTTTGGCAGAGTTACGTAATGACGGCTATAAATTATTGAAAGTTCAAGCCTGGTAGTAATGATTTGGTAATAAGTCCAAATGCAGTGGGGCATGAGGGAACATCAAAACATTACACTGAGTGTTAAATGTTATCATCGGGGCCAGAAATTATTTCAGTAAATAACGTCTGCTGAAAATAATTATCCTGCATTTAAGCTGCAAAAGGACAAGATATTTTGGAGAAGATTAAATGCAAAGTTCATATTGATTTGTTATAAGAATTCAAGAATAATCTTAAAAGTAAAAGTGGAGTGCTACTAGAGGTGGTATGATGAAAGGGCAGACCTATCTCCGGCTTCTGGCTTGTCAGATTTATGCGTTCACTTTATTGCACTGGTATGAAGCCTGATCTGAGAGCTCAGATAATACAGACACTATGGAACTCTGGATATTTATAGTCAGAAATTTGCAGCTTCATCCATACATACCAGTTAATGTACCCAAGTTATTTATGAAATATGCTCCTACTTTGCATTGCAAACTAGAATCGCATTCCCCCCCCCCACATTTTAGCAATCTGCCCAATTAGAATTTAAGGAATTTCTTTTGGATAAGAACCATTAAATAAGTATCTCTCAAAAAGCAAAATTAAGTACTCTGTTGGTATGTGTGTGTGTGTACACCCAAGTCAGGACTAAAGGAAGCAAGGAGACCTTCATTTTAGGTGCAAATCTAAATGGATGCCAAAAATCTCAGTAATCAAGATAAAAAATATTTTAATGTAACATTTTAAAAATCAATATCAATGCAAAAAAAGTCTGTGTGGCACAAGTAAAGGTAATCTGTATCCCGGAACCGGAAAAGGACATTAGATTAAGACTAAGAAAATCTGAATGATGTATGGACTTCAGTTAATAAAAAAGAATCTATGGTGAAAATTGTATTAAAAATTTCAGTAAAGACGATCTGTTTTGCTGATTTTTGCTTTTTCTTCAGAGTTGATTATGGCTTAGCATGGCACTGGTGTGTGTTTGTAAATGTATCTATCAGCCTTTTTGTTGCTGTTGTTTTGTTTTGTTGTATGTCCAAACAACAAACAAAGTAGCTATAATTATTAATGTCTGTATTATACAAAAGTTATTAAACCCTACCAGTGAATACGATTTAACTATAGGCCAAACTCTCTAAACATAGGAAATAGCTCATGTTTTACTGAACCAATCATATTACATAAAACTTCCATATTTTACACGAAGTACTAAACATATATGTTGACTAACATGGGAAGGAGCGAAACACTAAACCAGAAATGAAGAGCCCTAAGTTCTACTTCTGAGCAAGGGATTTAATTTCTCGAGACTTGGGGCTACCTTTGGTTAAATTGGTTGAATGACAATCTTTAAATTTCCCCTACTCTTATGAGTTTATAGATTAGGGATTTTTTTAAATTTATTTTTTTTCACTCAGCAACATTTAATTAAGGAAATCATGTCAAACAAAACATTACAACATGAAAGAATAAAAGATTTGGTTTTGCCACTGCTATTCACTAAATATCATGAAAAATGAGATTGAAGAGAGCGGGTTTTCATAGAATCCATGAGTTCTTGACATGTAAAAAGCTGAGTATTATATTGTAGCTACAGGTCAAATGGACAAATACACTCCTGGCACCCCAAATTCATTCTGTAGATGGAATTTCCTTTTAAAAATAGAAAAAGAATTACTACTAAGAATTTCCAAAAAGCATACTTTTTAACCCATGATTGATCTCATAATAAATAATCTTTTAGAATCCAATTCATTTGTAACAATTATTCTATTGGAAAAGTACTTAATGTTCTAAAATTAATACATATGTTCTGAAATGTAACCTTCACATACAATAATTACATCACAATTAACCATAGGTGATTTTTCTACAGTGAATTCTATACAATACTGAAAAATGTTATAAGAATTTCATTTTTTTTATTCAATCAAAAACCGTATCTTATTTTATACACTAAGGTCTCCTTTTAAAAGTTTATCTAATAAAATCATATTTCGCCATCTAATCCCCATTTCTAGATTTCACAATGAAATAAAATAAATGACCATCTATCTCTGGTCACTTATTTCTAACAAATAAGTTCAGAATATTTTTAAAAGCTAATATACTATTCACTAGCATGCTGTAGTTTCTCTGGGGTATATTACATATATTACAACTCAGTAGTTAATGGAAATGGCAGATAGCAAGATTGAAATTAAGTGAAAGACTTAAGTCAAAAATTATTTTTTAAATGAAGTTTACTACCAAGATACAAAATAAAAGTTCTAAAGAATTTTATTTAGAGAATTGGTAAGAAATTATTTATAAATCGAATGAAATGCTATTGGGGTTTTAAATGTATTTTACATTTTTCCTGCAGGGATGATACAGTGTTATTTTTGTACTTTATTTGAATTCAAAGTAGTTTATTTGTCAAATCATCTCCCTTACTTCTTCAAACAGAAAGGTAAATGTATCTCTACCTATTTGAACAAAAATTTTTCCCACAAATTCTGTTGAGAAGAGGCCATTCAAAGACTATAGATAGTATAAAGGACGCAAATTAATGTAGAAGTTTAAGCAAATCAAATATAAAAGTTTAGACAAAGCCAAACATTCTCAGGTCATTCTAGATATTGATACACCTATACTGTCTTGCTTACCTATAGTCATGTGACCTCATAAAGAGTAAAAGAATTCACATGAATTCAGCATCAGTGTTTATAATCTTTTTTTTTTTTTTTTTTTTTTTTGCAGTTTTTGGCTGGGGCTAGGTTTGAACCCACCATCTCCAGCATATGGAGCCAGGGCCCTACTCCTTTGAGCCACAGGCGCTGCCCAGTGTTTACAATCTTATATAAATGAATGCCCCTCTTTGTGTGTGTTCCTACTGGCAATTCCACAAGATGTCTTAAAAAGGAGAAGCTGTAGTGGTAACTTGTCAAGAGTCTAAACCGGCAGCCAGTTTAGTTCCAAGATCTAGTGAGCCAAAAACAGTGCCCTGGTTCAAGTTGGTTACTCTATTTAATAATTCCTTTCATGCTACTCTTTTAAAAAGTTACTGTGTTACCAAATATCACATCATTTTCCAAGACAGTCAAAAAATATTTGAATGGATCTTACGAGCGTTCAGATTGTTGTGGCAGTTCTATTTAGGGGGAGCTTTCCTAGGAAGCTGTTGTCAAGAGACATCCAAACAGATACCTTCACTGTCCATCACTGCGGGGCAGATGGTGGTGGAGAGGAGGCCTGTCATTTAAACGAGGCTCCATTTTCATCCATATGCACATCGGTTACAAAGCAAAGCTAAGCTACATCTGCCTCATTACTTTCTGGCCTAGGATATGAAAAATGATCCATTAGTCTATGTGGCCACACACTTTGTTCCTTTTTTCTAATTCTGGGTGTATACCTGAAAAGCTGAATTGTGTCATTTGTAATTGTACTACACAGGAAGATTAGATACAGTCCTATTTATTCTTTGACAATTTAGAACTCAATTTTATAGGATGCATTCATTAGGGAAGAATGCAGAAATAGAATTTTCATGTGATTGCACCTCATTCAGGAAGAATGGCGCTTTGAGAGTCCACATATTTTGTATAATGAAAAAAAATAAAATAAAATTGCATTTGTGTTTGTTTTCCCCAAACTCCATTTGTGCTTTGGTCTTAAAAAAGATTATTGTCCTGGAAATAATTCATAAAGAATACACTGGTTACTCCATTTTGAAAACATATTACCCAATGCTGACTTCCCTTTGTTGACTACAGATGATGCTCACACTACTCCTGCCTTGGTAACCTAGACTTTGAGAAAGTTATTTATTCTGAGAATCAGCAATGGTTAAAAAATTATATATATACATAAATTTATATGTAGACACATACACACATATATATAATCACCAATAGGACCAATGACTACTTCTTTTGATGTATTAATGCTATAAGACCGTTGTCAAAACTAAACAAGAGTTACTGGCCAAAAAAAGAGTCTCCTGGCCTGCACCAGACACAGCTGCAGTTGAGTTGGCCCCAAAGCTAGGCCCCATCTGTAAGGATTGGATACTTGGTGACACTGGCCAGTCTGATGCCTATTTCAAGAAGCCTGAGAAAGCTGGGCAGACAGATGGTGAATCAATTCAGTAATGAGGAGAATTTAGCTTATGTTGATGATGTCTTTTGCCATCCAAGAGGATGTGGCAACCACCATGTAACGCGCCATAATGGGGCATCTATCACTGACAGGCGTGCAAACATTTGTGCTCACACATAAGGCATACTTACATTGCACCGTATATAAACAGAACAGAGCATTCACTAGCACGATAATTAACAATCCACATTGCACACTACGATTACTAAGTGATTCTAATTCCATTGGCTTAGCCCCTCCTTCATTCCTCTCTCAAGGAGGTTTTATTGTTGTTCGTTTTGGTTTTGGTTTTGGTTCTGTGCCAGCTCAAGTGAAACTGAAGGTATTAGATATAACCAGTTACAACCTAAGGCAGATTAGGCCCTTAAGATGGGTGTCTTCCAGAGTCTCCCCTGGAGGAGGGAAGGAACTGAGGCACGCCAGCATGCTAGAGCGCAGGGTGCCAGAAGGGTCTGCAGCAGGTGAGGGCAAGTCACTTTAAGGAGTTGGATTTAATCCTAGCTGAAGCTGGAAGGCCCTGAAGGGTTCTGACTGGGGGGACGGCATAACTCTATTTCACATCGTCCGGCTGTCCTTCCACTTACTGGGTGGAGAATGGGTCGGAAGAGACTGGAAAGGCAATGGCAAGAAAAGAGATTGATGGCTGCATTTTACTGCAAAATGAACAACCCACCTTGGGGCTTCAAAATCAAAACATTCGCAACACTGTTAATAGGATGGAAGGATAGGACGGCGCCAGCCTTGGCTGCCAGCTCCCTGTGGCACGCCTCATTTCTTTATGAAGTTGCTTTTGGTGCCTTAAATCTCTGTGCCATTATGATTTATGACCACATGCAATCTTTTAAATTAAGATTTGTTTGATTGTCTGTTTCTATTAAGGTGACCATAATAGCAATTTTCCTTTTCCAAACAAATGTTTTTGCAGACTGCTGCAACTCATGGGGCTGGGTATGCATCCTGACAATGATTAATTTCTGTCACTGAATTCTTTAGTTTCTATAACTAATTTAAGATAGCTGCCACTTTTTAATAACTAAAGGATATAAATTCAGGACTGTATTTTTTCTTAGGTAATTGATATAACATCTTCATATTAGTGACTATAAATTATGGCTCTGTTACCCCATTCTGTCACCTAGCAAGGCTGTTCAAAGTGTGTGCAAGCCAAGCTGTGCCTGTGCAGTGGTGCATACAATTTCTCCTAAATTAAACAACAAATCATAGAGCCAAACACTGTCTAAACCAATAATTTACTTAAGATGTGAATCAGTCAAATGAAAAACTCACTGGTCTTGCAATGCTGTTTGGTAATTTGTTATTTGGTAATTTTGTTTAATGGTTAGTGTGAACTAAGTTAAAAGAAATCACTTGCTAGGTATAAACAAGATTGGAAAGAAGGCTATCATTTACTTGTTTTATTTTACCAAAAAAAAAAAAAAAAAAAAAAAAAGAGTCCAAAATGTCTCCACTTAGTAAACAGAAAAACAAAATCCCTTAAAATTTCTGAAGATGAAAATACTTCTAACCCTGATAACTAATTCCTTCTAAGTGAACAAAATTCCTTTGAGTGCATTCAAACACCACTCCACTGCAGATAAACCCACAGACATCTATGACACTTCCATGAAATCTATTTCTCTGACACCAGCACCAGCAGAAAGCTGAAGTACCAGAATTGAGGCCAAATGTATAAATAATTTTTGGATTCTACCAATGTTGCCTTACATGTGACATAATTCTGTCTCTCAAACAAACAGTGTGAAGAGGGGTTCTAACCAGGCTCCCATGGCATCCAAACCACTCAGAGAGAATGAGGCCATCTGTGGGTATTTATACCCACAAAAAACATGGCAGTGCATTCTTAGATCAAGGAATCCCAGCTGCGAATGAATAAGGGTCCCTGACATGATGCCATCAGGCCCTCTCAGCCATCAGCAACAAGGACAACCTGACAGTAGCACCCTGAATACTTATATACAACTGTAATTGATTACATTTAACTTTGTGTGATTTGTAGATAAATGATGACTGCATGTTTATGCAAAGTGTCTCTGTAAAGAAATGAGACTAATTTTCTTCTTGAATAACTTGCGAAGGCAGAAGAGCAATCACATTGCTGCAAGAATATATGGCAGCATGTTCCAACGAGCAGCCGCAGTGATTTCCAAGTTCAGCCAGTCAACTGTTACATGCTAACAGCTGCAGTGAATATTGCTTTATGGTGGAACAAAAATGGGTGATCACTTAAAGCAAAAAAATTAACACCAAGTTCTGTGTGATAAATCTCTAGCATATCCACTTGACAAGCTCAAATAAGATTCTGTGAATGAGAGAACATCGAGAGCCACAATTTTAAGGCCAACTAACTTCTTAAAAAATGTGGAAGATGTTTCTGCTGCTACACGGAATGACTGTCCTATCAGTGTCTGGGATTCATTCACAAAAATGTTTCAAGTGTCAATGATTTAGTTCATTTAATTACGACACAAGTGGTGGCCAAAGACTTACATGAAAGGAAGGAACAAATGGCATAAAAGAATCAGGCTGAAAAGGATATTATCGTCCATCCAGTCCAAAATCTTCTTTGTACAGATAAGGAAACTAAGACCAAAACGAAATGATTCCTCAGGGGCAGAAAGAAAACTAATTAGACTTGTTCTGAAAGCCACTGTGCCAAAGAAAAGTTTCTGGAAAAATGACGCTATGCATTTTAGGTGACAAGTCCAAAACATTAAGAGGAGTCATTTTCTTTCATCTTCAAAAAAAATGTTTAATATTTCTTTTAAGATAACCTAGGTGCGAGATGTTCAGATACGTTTAGTGGAAAACGCCACTATCACCAGGAGCCTGAAAACATATGCATCAAATTACCACTGAACACCAACATTTCTTTGTAGACATTTGGTTTTGTTGAAGTAGCAAATTCTGATTTCTGTGTATGCTGCATATTATATGTAGGTCATTATGAAAGTTTTGAGATACACAGAAATGAAGAAATGTAAAATCTGCATGGATTGAAACAAATGAAGCCCTCCCAGCAACGCCAGTAAACTCAGCAAGATGAAACTACACAGCAAATCGGAAAGGACGCTGCTGAGTGTGTTTCTTGGAAGTGAAATGATGGACCGTAACATAGTCTATCTCAAAATCGTCCTAGTGACCTACGTATCACATGGCCAAAATCAGTTTTAATGTTTCAAAATATTACAACTATTCCCAAATCCTTAAGTAATTCTGATGACACAAATACATAAGCTAAGGCCGATGGTTCCCTTCTTCTTTTTTTTTTTTTTTTTGAGACAGTCTCAAGCTGTTGTCCTGGGTAGAGTGCTGTGAAGTCACAGCTCACAGCAACCTCAAACGCTTGGACTTAAGTGATTCTCTTGCCTCAGCCTCCCATGTAGCTGGGACCACAGGCGCCCACCACAATGCCTGGCCATTTCTTTTTTCTTTTGCTGCAGGCGTCATTGTTATTTTAGCAGGCCCGAGCTGGGTTTGAATCCCGCCAGCCTCAGTGTATGTGGTCGACTCCCTCCCTGCTGAGCGACAAGTGCTGCCCTCTCTTCTTTATCATAGTAATTCTTTGACTCCAAACACAGTTTCTGTTTTAGTCAAATCTAACATAGACCTTTCTGATTCGTAGATCTTATTCACCAGACATGGCTAGAAATGCCTTCGGTTATTTCCAAAATCTTGACAAATTATACATATTGTCTCCCTTGAGAATACTCCAATACATGACATAGGTTTCAAAACTGAGACACGGCTTCATTACTAGACAAATTTATATTGTCTACTCAAAGAGACTACGTTGGAATGAAAACCATTCACTGGAGAAGTTAAGAAATGTTAGTTTTAGAAATCGGTACAATAATGTATATTTTATAATTAAATATTTACATTAGTCCCATTTCTATAGTTTAATTATGAACTCTGAAGCCCTGTATTTCCTTTTATGGCTCCCCATGGTCCAGGGCAAAATGAGGTGTTCTGTATATAGCCTTCACTCAGTAAGGGGCGCAAGGCTGCTGACACAATGATCAGACACTCCTCTCTGTCCAGCTCTATCCTAGCGTCTGGAAATGAATGAAATTAACATGAGGAGCGGGAAGCCCCTGACCGGGGCAGGCCTCCTGCACCACAGAGGCGGCATGGATGATAGAGCCGAATTACAGCTTAGAGATCCAGTCTGACTTTCATATCGGTAACGGAAAGTTCTTACCATCTTAGACCATCAATTTTCTGTGTTTCCCCACTTTCTAGGAAAAAAAAGACACATCAAAATTAGTACCAGTGACTGTGGTCATCATAAGTGAGTACTTTTAAGCCAAAGATTGCTTTCTCACTCTTTATCCATGTCCTAGAACATAAAAAATATTGTACTAGTAATAAAGCAGCTATCAGCAGGGGGTGCATGTGGGACTTCCCATTCAATATGTGTCTGCGACCTGGGAAGTCCTGGGTTAGGTCCAGGCAAATTCCTCTACCGACTGGGGCCTGCCCCCCTGAGCACTGCACTCCCCAGGAATGCAGGTTTAAATTGTGCTTCAGCAAGGGGGAGAAGCATCACCTTTCGAATGTCAGAGTCAACACTGGTAATAGTGTTAATGTTTAAGCAAATGCATCGACTGGTACGTCTCTTTGTCAAAGTTAAATCAGTCATACTCCTTGTAAAATCCCATGAAACAAGCATCACATTCCAATTCTTTATATTCTGACAGTTTACTGCTACAGGGCAGTGAGGCAAAAATAAATTCAGTAACCCACAAATTGCTTCCAATTGTAGGAGAACTCCTTAAGTACGCGGTAAGTAGCTCTAAAAGCAGAAATCTGGATTCCAAACGAATTCCAACATGCCTCAAATTGCCTCTTAACATATTTCTTTTGGGAAATGCTTAAGTGCAGAGTGCCGGGTCTCCTCCCGTTAGCATGGCTTCCTGTGTTCACGCCTGCCTTAACTGAGCCACCGTGAGGTCAGATCCCACAAGTGTGTCACCAGAGGACCCTCGATGGTGTCATCCTCAGTGCCAGTATATGTAAATATGATACAATTTCAGGGAAATATGACATAATTAGAGGCTATCATTATGCAGCTTTCCATGAGCCCTAATTTGCATGTTTCCCATAAAAGTACACAGCTCACAGTTAGCACACACAAGCTGTCATTTTTTCAATACTATAATTATTACTTGCAAGGCTTGAAAAATATCTCTATCAATTCCATAAAGAGGTCTGAGGGAGATTACTGCACATGACGATGGAATAATTAACAGTTCTTTTTGCTTTCCAAAAATTTCAATCGTAGCAGTACACATATTAAAAATTTCGCAAGGATATAAATCATGGATAAGATTTCATATTATTAGGCTTAAGCTTCAAGAGTTAAAAAAATACTTAAGAAAGATTAAGAAGTAATAATGCAATGAAAGATGATTACGTTATTTGAGGCTTAGCATCTCTTATTTATGTTTTTGATTAAGGCATCAGTTTATTTGAAAAGTCTGAGACGGTATGAGTAAGATAATGCACTTATCAGAAGGATATTGCCGAGATGATTCTGAATCCACACCTCAAGAACAAGATGTTTATCTTCAGATTTACCAGAAACAATAAGAAATAATGAAGCTGTATCTTTGCAAAATAAATGCATTTTATTATAGTTTATCAAAAAATTAAAGCATAGATCTAGAGCTGCAGCTAATGTTATGGTTCTGATGTAACGCTACAAAGAAGTCTAATCTATTGACATTCAATATGCAATGGTAGTCTCTATTCATAGTTTTTACTATATTATATATTATTAGATTGTTATATAATCATTCGTGTACCTTCTATTTATCATATGTATTTATATTTAATTTAAGTCAGCTCAGATATCTTCTGGAAAAAATGAACATTTATAAAAGTATTAGCCTTTAATCTAAAGGAAAAAACAAACAAAACATTCTTGACTAGGGCAGAGTTAGCTTCTCCCTAGCAGGGATCTTAACTATGTTGCACCCAGCCTGGGGCCCAGGCCTCAATCGCATGTTCCCTGTGCCGAGGGAGGAGGCCTGTGGCCTTGAAGCCACATGTGGCCTTCTAGATTCTTGAGTGTATGAGGCCTTTTGATTAAAGCAAGTTTGGATTCAGTCAAGGGTTCCACCTGGGGAACTGGAGAGCCACATGTAGTCTTGAGGCTGCAGGTTTCCCTGTTTTGATTCTTTATTGGGGTTAATAATCTCATACCTTTCAGGATATAAACTCCAGAAAAGTAAATATATTCTCCAAATCCCTAAGGAGCTGTGAGTCTTCAGCATTCATAAACTGTAATCATCACTGACTGAACCCTTTTTAATGTGTGGATACAATAATTCTATTGGAACTCCACTGTAAACTCAAAGCTAATCTCAGTCATTCATTCAGTCAACAAGTACCTCTGAAGGCTTACCTACCAGGAACTGTTCAAAGTATTCAACAGGAAACCAACCAACTAAATGTACAGCAGAAATCCAATCAAATTAAATCTCTATGCTTTGGGTACTTCCATTCTAGTAGGGAGAGAGATGGAAAAAAACCTGTAAATAAATAAACTATATAACATGCTAAATGGCTGAAAAATAAATGAGAAAAAAAAAAAAATAAAGCAAAGAAAGAGGTCAGAGAGTATTGTGGACTAGGGGGGGTTATAATTTTAAATCTGGTGACCAAAGAAGCCCTCATGAGAAAACATTTAAGACAAGACCTGAAGGATAACTGAGAAATAGCTTTGCAAGCAGAGGAAACAGCAAGTGCAAAGGCCCTGAGGTGGGAACAAGCCTAAAGGAGGTGAGCCAGTTGGAGCCATGGTGGGGGCCTCTGTCCAGCAATAGCACCTGGAACCTTGTCAGTAATGCAAATTCTCAGGCTAAGGCTAGGGAGGGGGCTCCAGCCACCCATGTCTTAACAACCCTCTCCTTGCCCCACTTTGTTCTCACCCTCACCAAACTGTAAGGAGGCTGGACTGAAGCAGAGTGGACTGGGGGAAAGGTAACAGAAGACGACAAAGCCAGGGGTCCTTGCATTTTTACTCTTAGGGAGAAGGGAAGTCAGGAGATGCACGGCACTGGAGCGGAAATACAGACACACCTACACAAACACACACATACACGCATAAGTAAATACATTTTAAAAAGAGAAGAGTTACTAAGGTACATTGATAACATAATAACCAGATTGGGAGACGAAGCCAACTAATGGAAGTACATTATTTTCAGGAATTTGGGTCTTATATTTGCATCCATCTAACAAAGTTGCACATTTTGAGTTACCCGATCTCTTATTTAAATCAGATTGCATATGCAATTTATGCATATGGAAGATCTGACATTACCTCATATCTGTATTTTGAGTTCTAATAAACAATCACTTTGCTTAAGAAAATATCTACCTCTCAATATGGTCTGATGTAAATTCTAAGCAGGTAGAGAGTGAGTTTTCTGTAAGTCCTGTAGAATACATAATTCTATGTCTCCTGCAGAAAAACACCCATATATGTCAATAGCCATGATGTATTATGTTTTGTATTGTCCAATGAACTAGTTTCTGTCTAGAGAAAAGTGTGATGTGCAGTAAGATCAGGAATAAGAACGAGGAAAGAAAAGAATAAATTTACCAAAATTCTGAATGGCAGCACTTGGAAACAATTTGTGCAGTGATGAAAATGAGGTTTTATGCAAGAAAACTCGAATTTAATTGCTTTTTGTATATATAAACCTAAAAGAAACACACGCATATACATGCATATAAACAGAAGAAAAAAAATCATTTTCTGTTTTTGGAGATTACAACTTCCCTTACATTAATCCTGGCAAGTGCCCAAGATGCCCTCTTAATTCTTTTCTGCCTTTTATCTTCAGAGTCAATATATTCCTTTGAATATAAGTCATGGTGCCTCTGGCTTCTTTGCCCTTCACAGCCACACATACCATATGCTTTATATCTGGTTATATTAAATGAAGTGGTTTGGTATAAACTACCTGAAATGATTGCTACTCATTCATTCAACTTACACTTACTAAAAATTTATATTATGTCATATAAATTCTTTATCACTAACAAGATCCTTCTGCATATTTATAGTATGGTTTCTATTAACACAAATGATTACTAACAAAGTTTCTTGTCTAAAATTTGGGTAGTAAAGAAAGGAAGTTATAATAAGAAGCCAAAGAAATGCATGTCAAGAGGTCAGCAAGCTGAGATTATTAGCAGGCAAATGTCACTAAATGTCATTAACTGAAATGCGGCCTAAAAAGATAGAAGGCCATTAGCCCTGAAATCAACTCTGGTCAGTCAATGGAGAGTGCTCAGTAGCTATCCATTAGCTTGACTGTACTGCCAGATCCAACGACTGATCCTCTGGGCCATCCAGGTTGGTTCTGTCTGGGGCTGAATGCTTCAGATGTGAAATTTATCATAATGGCACAATAGCTATTTGTGCTAACTCTGGAACTTGTTTTCCTGGGGCATTATTGTCCATCGGTGTTCCATGGACTTCATTTCCGGGCAGAAATGAACATCAGCGTAATATCAGCTGTCATCTTTCCCTTCGTTTCTTCCTCTTCTTCGTTCCCTTTTCCATATGGTCTTTCTCCTCTCCAAGTCCAATTTCTACCATCAAACCACAAGAAAGCAAGTTGGTGAAGGAGGAAGATTAGCCTTTCTCTACTCTTTTCCCAAATAAACTTTCTCTGTCTGATTAGCCTTGGGAATAATAATACTGAAAATATTCACCTATGCTGTACTTCCCACCCGAGCACTGTGCTATGAGAGAATTTATTCAAACATCACAACCACCATTTGGGGTGACTATTTCCAAGGTACAGGGGAGGAAGCCAAGGCACAGACAGTCAAAGTAACTTGACCAGGATCACACAACTACTTGGTGGTAGAATCTGATTCCAGTCCAAACTAGGTGCAGATCTGTGCTCTGGAACAAGGAATATACCACAGCCAGTGTCCTCCACCACCTGTGTGCGTAGAGACTGTTCTCATTGAGTACAGACTCCTCTTCCCACATCACACAGTAGACCCTGTTTCAAAGGCTCCTCATAAGCAAATCTGATATTTCAGATAAATCTGCATTTTTGAACACTTACCACAGTGAAAATATAATATTCCTAAGTGTTGACTTGTTATATACAACTGAGTGGGTGAGAAACTGATGATTTTAATGAACTGATCACTAAAAAGACAAAGAACTTTTACCCTCTAGACATCAAGAATGCCTTGTTACTTGTAACTAACTCAGAAGAGGCTGGAATTGTTCCCACCAACATGTAGGGAGAGACATATTTTCCGAAATGCAAGCACTCTTCCTTCGATCTTTGTCTTCTCAGGAAAAAAAGTATAAGCAATAGTTATTTGAACATGACGGAAAGTGTTGTTAAAAGTAAAATACTTATTGACAACTAACCCGGAAGCTATAGAACGAATACAGCAGAGTCTTGTCTTCCAATGGCTTATAAATAGAGATAATAAGACAGGTCAAAAATCACAATGCAAAGTGAAATTACAGCTATCACGGTATAAGTCACGATTTTAGAAGAAAGAAGAGATGGTATTCAATTGAGTGAAGTCAAAAAACCTTGTCCCTACCTTCACCCTCCACATTTAATTCAGCAGCAATCTTGAGGCCTCTTCCCCTGCACCTTCCACCCATCTGCACGGCCTCAGAACCCGGCCCACTATGAACTCAGTCTCACAGAACACCAACCACAGTTTCATTGTTGTCCTAGCAATCCTGGAGGTAGCATTTCCCAAAAATTGCAGATAAGCATACTCCTCTCTTCTCCCCATATTCAAATATTGTGAAAGAGTGCCCTTGTGTCCTGCTGGGATTCTTTTCTAAACATCCCTGTCCCATTCGAACACTTTACAAATTATAATTTCAAACTCTACATCTTCAGTGTCAGCATCCCAGGGCAGAGCAGGCCTTCTGTGGGGCACGATGTTCAGCAGGTTGTGACTGTTACTACATGTGGTCCATGTGAGTAAATTGAGGGGTATGTTTTTGAACCCCTAACATCCTGATAGAATTACTTGTATTGCAGCCCCATAGCCTAATTTAGGATGCCTTAATCTTGGTGAATCCACATTACCACCTAGTGATCCCTGTTTCATGCCCTAGATATTTAGTAAAATATACTAGTTTTCATTGCAGGTTATCACTCAAATCAAGAATAGACAAGTACTAGTGTTGAGGGCCACCCCTCCAGAGGTTTTTTGTTGTTTGTTTTTGAGACAAGGTCTCGCTCTGTCACTCAGGCTAGAGTTCAGTGGCATCACCTAGCTCACTGTAACCTCAAAAGCTCCAGGGATCCTCCTGCCTCAGCCTCCCACGTAGATGGCAATACAGACCTAGCTAATTTTGCTATTTTTTTATTTAGAGATAGGGTCTCTCTATTGCCCACGGTGGTCTCCAACACCTGGCCTCAAGTGATCTTTCTGCCTCAGCCTCCCAAAGTGATGGGATTACAGGTGTGCGCCACTGTACCCGGCTAGCCCCCTGTTTCTGAAATCTACCTTTGACTACTTTTGGTTCTTTAGATGTCTTCTAAGAACTTCCATCACACTTTCTTAAAGACATCATACTGGCTATGAAAAAACATGTGTAGCCTTGTCCGGTATCTTTCCACCTCATTTAGCTAAATTTGTGTCCCTGTAATAACTGCTTTCTCATCTTGGACTTTCACTTTAACCAGGATTGTTTTAGTATTTCCAGACTAAAGATTACTTGACAAACTACATGAAAGCAAAATGGAAAGTAAGTAGCACAAAACCCACGACTTGTATTGCCAAGGCCTCAGGGATAATCTAGCATGTGTGTGCCAAGCCAGCTCACAACAGAAGCCCCAGGGAGTCCTGAGTGACTCTCCCCGTACTGCTTTACTCATCCGTCACGGCCATCTCTGAATGCAGCAGGCTGAGCTCTGAGGGACGCTGGCCCACACAGCTCACTTTGAATTTTTCACCAAACTAAGAAAAGAATGGAGAGAGAGAGGGAGGGGAAGGGAAGTATTTAGGAGGGACACATTTCTAAGCGCCCATTCTGGGCTGAGGATACAGAGCGTTTCTTCTAAATCTTTTGAGAGGCTCAAAGTTTTCTTTTTCTTTTTTATTAAATCATGGGTGTGTACATTGATATGATCATGGGGCATCATATACTGGCTTCATAGACCATTTGACACATTTTCATCACACTGGTCAACACAGCCTTCCTGGCATTCTCCCAGTTACTGTACCGAGACATCTACATTCCACATCTACCAAGTTTCACATATACCCTTGTAAGATGCACCGCAGGTACAATCCCACCAATCCCCCTCCCTCCACCCACCTCTCCCCTCCTTCCTCTCCTTTTCCCCCTTCCCCTTATTCTTAGGTTGTAACTGGGTCATAGCTTTCATGTGAAAGCCCTAAATTAGTTTCATAGTAGGGCTGAGTACATTGGGTACTTTTTCTGCCATTCTTGAGATACTTTACTAAGAAGAATATGTTCCAGCTCCATCCATGTAAACATGAAAGAGGTAATCACAGTTTTCAAATACCCACCATCACAACAACCTAGTGAAATAGGTACTAAAATGGTCATTGTTAAAAGTTAGGAAATCAAAGCTCAGATAAAGCAAGCAACTTGCCCAAAGCCATGTGGCTAGTCCATGTGCTTTTCACGGGTGTCTGCCCTCATCTTCATAGGGACTAGTGACACTGAAGGTAGATGTAATTAACATGTACTGCAACTAGACAGTGAGCACTTTGTTAGAACACATTTGTGAGAATGGTGCTCACCTTGCTTACCCACTGTGGACAACAACTCTCAGGAAGGGTCTGTCTGATTCAGGAAGACAGACTGCTTGAGAGTTGTATCCACAATATCATCTGTTAAATGGGTATAATAATCGGTCCTACCTTGCAGAGTTGTCTTAAAGACTAAGCAGACTAATTCATTTAAAGCACTCTGTATATATCACATATTATTATTAATTTTGATAACTGTGAGAATAGTATCTTCACTCAAGACTGTTTCCCTCCATTTTTTTATCTTAAAATATTTACTATGGAAAATTTCAAACATGTGTTAAAGTAGAAAGTATACCACAATAAACTTTCTCATCCCCAGATTCAATGTCCACAAACTCATGAATGACTTTATTTCACTTCCTTCCTATACACACACACACACACACACAGGAATTATTCTTAATCAAATTCCAGGTGTAATTTCATCTGTGAATATTTGTGTATATAACTCTAAAATAGAAGGAGTCTTTATTTCTAAAAAACATAGCCAGAATACTATTACCACACTTAAAATTTTAATATTGTAATAATAATCGTCAAATATTATGAAATACAAAATTGATGTTTATATTTCTCTACCATGGTATAATTTTCTTGCTACCAAGTAAGTCTTATATTTTGTTATTGCTGTTTCTTATTTAATCTGTAACCTCCTTTTCCTTCTTTTGCTTTCTCTCTTGTAATTTTTTTTTTTTTTTTTTTGGTCAGGGTTGGGGTTGAACCCACCACCTCCGCTATATGGGGCTGGTGCCCTACTCCTTGAGCCACAAGGAGGTACCCCCCTCTCTCTTGTAATTTTTTGTTGAAGAAACTAGGTCATTTGTTTCAGTTGATAGAATTTCTCATAGAATCTTTGAGCTGTAAAACTCACCTCTCTTTGAGGATAAGAAATTCTACTCTCCCTTCCCCCCTCTCAAGGGTAATTTTCCACTTATTACAATTTATAACTTTATATAAAGATAATCACTTTTGTCTTTAATCAAAAGTTTACTTAAGAAAATTTTATTTTATTTAGATAAGCAATTATTTAGCAGTTGTTACGTGTTAGGAACTGCTCTCTCTCTCTTTTTTTTTTTTTTTTTTACAAATATTAGTTCATTGGATTACCATAATAATGCTATTATATATCCTTTTTATAAATGTGATGTCTAAGGCTCAGAAAGGTTAGGTAGCTTTCCTAAGGCCACATAGCTTGTAAATAGGTAGATGGCTCTATTTAGAAACAGATGTTGGAAGAATATTAAACATTCTTAACCTAATCATTCTTTACAATGCTGCACAGCTAAAACGACACTAGATCTGGGTTTTATTCTTTTATTCTTTATAACTGTTCCTCATGTTAGTTACATGGCTCTGTGTAGGATACTAAACCTCTCTGATTGCTGGATACACAGTAATGCTTAATAAACACTAAACATCAGTCTCGCCCAGAGAGCCATTTCAAGGGTTAACTATAAAATCCCTTTTTAATAAATTTCCCCTTCTAATAATAAAACTCATCATTTAAAAATGCCGTATACAGATTCCATTAAGTCCCAAATTTTGTGGCAGTTTTTCTTCAGTAATCAGATATGAATATTACTTAAGAATCAACAAATGTTTACTAAGCTGCCACTCCCATCCTCAGCAGAGATTAATTTCAGGATGAGTTAATTTAAGGGACATTAATTGTCATCTAATAAAAAGACATAAAATATTGTGCTAAAATAGAGAGATCAAAAATCAATCAGTACGGTTATAATTATATGCATTTGCTTCAAGTAAAATGAACCTTAGAAACTAAATTTTCTATTTAAGATATTTAATAAAAACAATCTCTAGTGTCTGATAGTTGAGAAGTAAGTTAAACAGACTGGATTAAAGTTAAACTGAAATCCCAAATTCACATATGAAGTTATTATTGATCTTATTGAGCTTGGGTGTTAGCATTCCCAGAACGATTATCTCTAATAAATTGAAATATGTTCTCAGATTATTTTTATAAATTTATAGATTATCAAAATAATGGAACATAGGGTATTATTCAAAATTCCCTTCAAATTTAGTTGTACATTAATATGGCAATTTAGAGAACAATGGCCTTCTTATCTCTCCACATTTTAAGACTTATTTCAAATACTATACATTTTCACAGATAAGAGAGCACCAGCAAAGTGATAGCCTCTATGTCAAATTAATCAAGATAATTTTTTTCTACTTCTGCTTTTTTTTAGGAAAATCATAAATAAGAATTTAATTCTTTCCTGAACAGGGAAAATAACTTCTAGCTGCACATCTGTCCTTTAAAAACACCACATAGTTGTTCAAGAAGAAACCACATTATCTTGATCTTTTGGAAGCCATTCTTATATTCCAATGACCAACTGTCCAGCGTCACTTGTTCCTGCTGGTTAGCGCATTCCCCCTTCAGTCCACGGAGGAAGGAAAGGTCAAAGCCTTCTCCAGAGTTAACCTAATGCTTTCTCAGACAAAAAAGTATGAAGAAAAGTCAAAGTCCATGCTAGCTCTAAAATAAGGAATAAAATATTTTTCTCATATGATTTGTTTACATCTGATAATAATTTTACATATCATAGAAACGACATGACAAATACATCATACAGGGATAAGTCTAGGATAGCTTCCTTAAAGTCTGCCGGTCACCAGAAAGATATTATTGGGTAGTCCCACAGTACATGGCTAAGAACCACTGCAGTTCAACAACCAAAAATAAACAGGTACCTAAAGGTCTATAGGCCTATGCACTGCAGTTAAATGAAAAAAAGTACACCCACAGCCACACACGTGGCCGAATCCATAGCCACACCTATATCCACACACATGGCCACACCCACAGCCACACCCATGGCCACACCCACATTCACATACAGCCATGCCTACCACCATACACTTGACCACACACACACAACCCCACACAGAGCTACACACATAGCCACACAGCCACACCCACACCCATGGCCACACACATAGCCACCCAAATGCAAGTGAACACGCTCAGAAATACGTGGGGCAGAAGACCACTGGGGCCAGACAAAACCAAACTGCAGCTGCTTCAAGACACTACCACAATGTTGTATTTTTTGGCTATGTAAAAGTCACTTTTTTTTCAAAAATGATATTCATGACACAAAAAGTCTATGACAGCTTTAAGTTTTATCTATTTCAATGACATTGTCAAAATTAGCAGGTTGAATATGGGCTGCATATTGGAGATGATGAAACCCTTTATTTCTTACATAAACACGTGCATGCACGTGCACACAGGCACAGCGGAAGTAGACGTGTGCACAATCTAGTTTTGAGGAACCTAATAGTAAAACTTTAAAACCTCTGCAAAGAAATGGCAGCATGATGAGCTTTGAAAGTGTACACAACAGAGGAGCAGGTAAGGGCAGACCCGTGTGTACACACCCACACAGAGTGGTGTTTCAGGTCATGCACTGTCCTCAGGTTTGGACCACACTTGCTATTTGGTTTTTCACGTTTTCAAGATTCTTACTCAACCACGCCCCTTCTGTGGCAGATGCTGTGCCCTGTCCCGCCTCTGGATGTGACACACAGATAACACCCTAACAACTCATTGAGCTTCCTCACAGACGACAAAAACACTCATCATCAAAACCACCATTCACTGGAAAATACCATTGCTGTTTACCTTTTTATGTTAATCCTCATCCCATGAATTTTGAAAAGAGATACTTTTCAACAGTTCAGTATACACTAGTACTAATAAAATCAACATGTTCCATGCTGAATTCCTTGCTCCATTCAGTAAAACTCTCAGACCCCTACGAACAAATGTGAAACTCAAGAAAATTGTTAACAATTATGTCATCAAAAACTTTCCAAGCTTCTATATCAAAAACCCCATAGGGCACCGAAGAATGCTGGGAGGGGGTGGTTGGTCCCAGGGTCATCGTGAGAGACCAGCTTTAGGGGCTCCATGGAGTCTTCTGACTCCCACGGCATGAAAATATTTCCCCTACTTAGGGAGCCTATGCTGGGTTTCTCAAATAACTGGTTTGAAAAGCAAGGTTTGTCTCTAAGAGATCTAATATCCAAATGTCTTGCCATAAAACTAGGACTTTGACCCATGATTAACTTGACCTTTTAAAGAAGAATCTGAGGCAGAGGACCAGAGAGGCTACTTCGTGGCAATACCTGAAGAAACAAGTCTCCCAATTTTAAAATTAAACCACACATTTAACACAGTCAATTTTCAAACGCAGGCCATGCACTTCCTAAGTAATGTCAGGCCTCCTAAAGTAATGGCAGCTATTTTGACAGTTCACTGGCCCTAAGGTTAGAGAAGCAGGGTATGTATATTTAGCCTTGATACTAAAATCTCAAAAAAAAAAAAAAAAAAAAAATTTAAGTAGGTATTTAGGAAAAACAGAACACGTGAAGAATGTCCTAGTTTTTCCTGCTTTCATTTGCACATCTGACAGGACATTCTGAAACAAGATCTAAATTCCAGAAGGGAGGAAGGATCAGGGTAGCAGAGTGAGGCTGGTGTAATTTGTAATCTACATCAGCTGGTCCCTTCACGAAGGCGACATGAAGGGACAGGACTTCATTAAAGGAGGTTATCTCGGTTACCTGAAATGAAGCATCTCTTTACATTGGAAAGCCATGGGTTGGTAGATTTCAGTGGCATTTAGATGCAAGATAAATGATAAAACGTAGTAGGAAATCAATTCAAACATAATGTTGAGCTCATTTGGTCTAGTGTTATCTTAAGAAAGGCACTTTTCTGTTATAGAGGGATTTTTTTTTTCAAAATACTCATGTGTAAGTCTTGCCCCTAGATATTTAAAAAGAGGCTATTTAAAAAGGGGAACCATACTGGGACAATTATGCCATCTCTTTCAATATACTTTTTATGGTAAGTACAAACGTGTATAATGACCAGGAATGCTTGGCAGGATCTAAATTTTGACTATATCTGTAAGTAGGTACTTTAATTTTTTGCAAAGGTCAATGGAAAAAGATTATATTCATGAGGTCTTTTGTCCTTAGTACTTTTGTTTGTTGATTCTTTTAGCAGTTGTTTTTGCTACAATTTCTAAACCATAGATCAAATATGCTGTATATGTCTTCCTTTTTCCTTTCAAGAACTTTTGTGACGTGGATTTTTTTTTAAATTTCATAGAGTCACTATGTATACAATTAATAAAAACCACTGATTCTTTGAGAAAAAATTAAAAAAAAATAAATAAAAAGGGGGAACCACCTCATTGTTTCTGATGCATGTCCCTGAGGAGCACCCTTGATCTGGAGCCTGTTTGTTTTAAAGAGGTAGCAGCAAAGAATAGGCCTTTCAAATCAAGCAAGTGATAATCTCATAAATGGAAATAATTTTAACTATTGTTTTAATGGATAACACATAACTTAGATAGTATAACTACTTAAAATAATGTATCTAATTAATGTAAATAATCGCTTATTCAAAAATGGCTCACCATCTATTTGCTTAGTAAATCATTCATTTCCTTTTTTTTGGTTCAGAAAAGAGAATGAAAATCCTAAAATGTCTCTGCCCATTGGCCTAAAAAACTGATAATATGGAATCATTTGCTAGTCAAATATTCTTGGGCAAAAAAAAAAAAAAAAAAAAAAAGAAGAAGAAGAAGAAGAAGAAACTAGGATCCAGGGTTTTAGGAACACAACATCATTCAAGTTTTAGGTTCCTGTATGTGTGACCAGGCTTTAAACACTAGAAGTACAGCCCTACTGTGTTTGAAGTAAAACCTGTCTTGATGACTGCAATGCTTTCTCCCCAAACTCTATCCCAGGCAAACAGCATTTAAATGATCAGCAGACTTCCAAAAGAAACCACCGAGGATGTCAGTCTGTCCCTCAGGGCTCTCTCACATGCTCAATGCTGACTCCTCTGCAATTCTCTCCAGGCTTAACCTGGCAGGTGGACCAGAGGATCAGGCCTGTGTGTGTTTTTCATAGTATGTAAAGGAAAAGAATAAATTATTTCCCAGAAACTTTAAATCAAGAGATTGCACAACGAATATCCAGATTAATAGCTTCTTTTTAAAAAAGAATTGGAAACCCTACCAGTTCTAGGCAATCAGTCACAACCATGGGTGGCCAGACACTTCTCTGAGCTCAGTTTAGGCTTTTTCATCCCAAGACTCCTCCCCTTATCTGCATTACCTTCTTGGAACTTTATAGATTTTGAGTCTGTAAAACCTGAAGGTCAGTATTTGCATGCATTATTTTGATCATATCATATCCCCTCTTTCCATCTTCCTTTACTTAAATATTCCTTTCTATGTGTTACATTTTCAGTGTCGTGACGTGTGCAGAAAACATAAGTATAGATGTTCATATGCACATGCATGACACTGCTGAATCTGAAGTATGTATATACACACATGTACCCTGGGAAAGGCCGGTGAGAGAATCGGGCTGTTTCATACGCTATTCTGTCCCAGCTGAGGGGCACAAAAGCCTCCTCGAGTTCTATTCCAGTCCCTCTTTGTTTTCTTTCCAAACCTTCAAAAATCCTTTCCAGAATTACAGTTATTTTACAACTTCATCTCTGAGGATGTTTACTGGAACAAGCAACTTAAATGTATTACTGTCCTGAAAGAAACACCTGCTTTTTACTTGGACTTGCCATCATGTGCACATTGCCTTTGGTGTTCTGCCAAAGCAACACACAATGGAGGCAAAAGAAATGTGTCCCAGAGACGTGTCAATACATCTTATAGCCGTCCTGCAACAGCCTGGGATGGAGATGATTAAATTCATAGCTCCAGTAAACAGTGCACAAATTACTTCTGAAGGGAATGGCATGATAATACCTGGAGCGTAAAAAGGGGAAATGAAGTTTAATTAAGTGTTGCCCAGTGAAATCATACTGAAAAATCACAGCAAAAGGGGAAAACGGAAAGTCCACTCTGCCCAAGGACAGGAGGGACATGTTGTCAAGTGTAAAAGACCTTGACCAAAAAAAAAAAAAAAAAAAAAAATGTGTATTATATATATATATAGATACAGATAGATAGATGTGTGTGTGTGTGTGTGTGTGTGTATGTGTAAATTAAATAATATATTTATAACACATTATATGGTATAATATAACATATGTGAAGTATATATAACACATATGCATTCTCAAGTTAAGCTAACCAAGTTGGGCACAGTTGCTCAATCCTATAATCCCAGCATTCTGGGAGGCCAGGGAGGGAGGATCGCTTGAGATCAGGAGTTCAGGACCAGCCTGAGCAAAAGAGAAACCCTGTCTCTAAATTTAAAAAAAAAAAAAAAGTTAAGTTAACCATAAATCAATCTCCTCTTTTTTTTTTTTTTTTTTTTTTTTTTTTACTTTTGCCAAAATAATGACTTATCATTTTATGGTTTTATACTATAGTATTCATAGAGAAGAATTCAAAATCCCAGCTAAGACTGGTTATGTCTCCTTCAGTTGATATAAATAAATAGAAATACCTTCAACCACAACTATTTGTCTGATGGCAAGAGCATCTTTAAGGGACATCAGGGGTTAGAGAGAGAACTAGTAGAGAAACCCCACTTTGAGACTAAATACTAAGATACATGCTTAAAGATTAGTTTTTCAATATAAGGTACTTAGGTTTCCCTTTATTAAAATGTGAAAACTTCATTCCCATTGTCTTAAATGGCCTTGTGAGCTGTCATCCTCAATGCCAGAGCCCGTCAGAACATGTCCTCATAAAAATCTCGGTAAGTAACCACTCCATGTATCATACATGATTCCTCGCTTCCCTGTGCCCAACTAAGTCCAGATGCTAAGTCCCCCCAGGTACACTGCCCTTTGCAGTTGGTCAGTGAACAGTATAAGTGATTTGTGTAATTTATATATAATTGTGCAAATTACATATAATTAAGTTAAGGAGGTGACTTTGCAGTGAAATCTTCTGTCAGCATTTCTTTTTTTTTTTTTTAGAGTTTCACTTTATCACCTACAGTAGAGTGCTGTGGCATCACAGCTCACACCACCCTCCAGGTCCCTGGGCTTAGGCAATTTTCTTGCCTCAGCCTCCCGAGTAGCTGAGACTACAGGCGCCCGCCACAACACCCAGCTATTGTTTTGTTGCAGTTTAGCAGGGGCAGGGTTAGAACCCGCCACTCTTGGTAAATGGAGCCAGTGCCCTACCCACTGAGCCACAGGCGCTGCCCCTTATGTCAGCATCTTAAATGAATGAATTAAAGGATGTGAAATGGCTATCATTTGGTTAGCACTTAATACGATGCTAATTACGCAAACATGTTATGCACATCACGTACTAGGCAAGGAATTGTTCTATGTGTCTTCCATGCATCAACTCATTTAATCTGTTCAACATCCTTGCGTGAGACTGATGATAATATTATCTTCATTTTACTGATGAGGAAACTGAGACGTCAGATGTTGCATGACTCACCAGATGTCACGTGCTAGTAGGTGGCACAGCCTGGATTTGGAGAAAGCCAGTTGGCCTCTAGAGTCTCTTAACTGTGTGCCAAGTATTATCATAGGATCTTAATATGTATGATTTTATTTACTCCTCATTGCTACTGACCTAGAGAAATAATATTAGTCACATTTTTTATGGTTGAAGAAACAAATTCCAATTTTTTGGTGCCCAACATTGCACTGCAAAGGAGCAGGTTTTAAAGCCAGTATTCCAATGCAGGGTCCACAAAATTTTCACTCAATTATAGTACCTCTGTGAACAAATGAAAACAGATAAGGCAGTTTCAGGCTAAAAGAAAACATCAACTACTTGGTCTTTCTAGAAAACATCAACTACTTGGTCTTTCTAGAAAATATATCAAGTCCACAATCGTGACCCTTTGGAGAAATCTATAGGTAACTGCATAGCAGTGAAACTTCCCCTTGAATAGAAAATAATAAGCAGACTGCTTTTTAAACTACATTGTAAAATAGATTGTATAATCTCTGAAGCTTTTAAAACTCTGTACTATTTCTTAAATTTTAACGAAATCAATGATACACCAATCAACCACACTTAGCACAGTTAGTCCCTATTCAAGAATCTTACCATTTCTACCTTATTATGGATCTTTCCTCTCTCTTTCTCTCAAAGCTGAGAGGTCACAGTTATAATTCATAAGCAACACTTAAAGTTTTCGATGAGTTCTCAGACAACTGTAGCTGTATTACAGTAAGCAATAATAGAAATCCCTTCACAGAAAAAAAAAGTTATTTCCTATAACAATCAAAAGCTACAACAAAAACCTCCTTCTAACATTCTGTGTCATTATAATAGCTGTCTCTGACAAGTAAATAACAACTAATCAAAACAAATGTTAATTAGCACCCAGCATTTACTATTCACAGAGACAGGCCATCGTCCCTTAATTATCAGACCAATAACAGAGTATTGATCCCAATTTGTCAACTTGGAAATAATTGAAACCAGGAAAAGAAGAAAATCTTTCATTAAACAATAGGCTTTCATTTCAGAAATGCTTAACCAGCTCTGCTATTGTATATTACCTCCTTCATCAATAAATGCTTTTCATATAATTGTCTCTCTCTCGATCATGCTGGCTTTTTAAAACAAAAATTATGTAGTATGGTGAGAACATATAAGGCACATATATCATTGTGGCAGCCAATATCCAGCCGTGATGGAATTAAAAGAGTTAATACTTCTCAGAAGTCACAAACTCAGGCTTCCTCTCCAGGTGCCTCCACTCTGGGGCATTGTTAGTTACTTCACTTTCCACCCATTTAGAAAATATTTTCTGAGTGCCTATCATGTCCTTTCTAGACAGCGATCTAATTGACCAGATATAAGCCTTGTATTCGAAGTCTTAATACACAATGTGAAGATACACAAAGCGGTGATCTTTACAGAAAGAGGCAAAACCCATTATTTGCTTGGTCTTAGATTCCTTAGTGAATGCAAGGTCAGTTTTCTATCTAAAGAAAAAAAAGATTCTCCTAGCATTTGAAACACAGATCTTACTATAGTACCCCTTCCTCAGTAACCATTTCTTCCAAAACCTTCACAATAATTTTTCAGAAAAAATGCAGCACATAAGAACTGAAATCACTTAAGGGATGGCATTATGACCAAACCCACTCTTAAAACAAATAAGTTCTCTTTCACTATGCCTAGGAGGGTCCTCTGGGTGTCCCAATACAAATATTTTGTGTCACTGGAAAAATTTATGTCATAGGGGAGAAAAAAATAACAAAGTTTTAGTTGTGAAAATGAGTTAAGATAAAAATGAAATGGCTGATTTTACATCATTTCTGATCCTATCCATTCTGGACTGCCAACCAGGACAAGGATAAGTTGAAATTTTGAGGAACTGGAAGTTGACTCCATTTGCTGATAATTAACATTGTCCCAGGAATGGTCCTTTCCCATCTGCAGGGAGATGCCCAGGGTATGAACTGCAAAAGCTCAGCAGCTCACCTTAAAATTCGCCTTAAAACAGCTTTTCTGTGACAACCGTGAGTGCTCATTTTCTGCCTGAAGAATTTCTATAATTTTACATCCCAGGAAAACATGAATCACCACAGGATTCTGACATAACATTAACTGTAGCGATTCTTGGAAAAGGGGGGAGAGACTAAAGTAATTGTAATGGTTTCTAAAGTTCTACCTGGAGAATTGGATGGCTAAATGGATTACCCCTTGACTTTTCACCCTGAGACTATATTTGGATTCAAGTCCTTATTGGAGTGACTAAAAAATCGTTCTGCCCACTGATGTGAGAAAGGCCCAAAGAGAAATGAGAAGGGTGCTCTTAGTCCAGTCGTTCAAGTGCGGTATTTTCACATTCCCAAACCATAGGAAACTCTGCAGCAGATGCCCCCAAGCCCCATGCTTCTAGCGGTAAAAAGAAAAGGATAAAACCCACAAACTAACAGTAATGAACTAGCAATCAAACAAATACTCTACCCAAGTAAAACCTTGCTGAAAATCATACATATATTAATTTTAGAAAAAAAACCAAACCTTTGGCTATTTAATCATTGGCATCATTTGAAACTCTGTGCTGTTACATTATTAATGCTTTTGTTATAACCTACTTAATATGCTAATCCAGGAAGAGGATAAATTTGTTCAAGTATTTAAACAAAAATATTTTCATTTTCAAGTGAATTCACTTCAACTGTAAAAGAAATAAAACCTATAAATGTCAAAATGTAGGGAGCGTGACAGACCTAACCATGAATGAAATGGAATCAGCTGACACACAAAAGACACACAAAATCTTCCAGTGATGCTAAGGCCTTTTTAAAATGAGGAGTTAATAGAACCTAGAATGTTCCCCAAATATACCCTGTTAAATTACAATTTATAACCAGCTCCATGATTCATTTAGAGTGAATAATTCATTTGTGTCTTACATTATTTCTCTATATCAGATTTAAAACACTGCTGCTAACAACAGGTGCTTATCTACATAAATTATTCTCCTGATTCTGTCGGAGAGTGACTGATTATGAGCACAGAAGGGAGAGATGTTGGGGAGTTAATATCAGAGCCAGATAGCCTTTAACAAGGTTCCACAAACAAACACCCTTGCAAAAAATATTATTACACTAGGGAAAATAAGACTCATTCCATCAAAAATAAATATGAAGCTCAGCCAAATAATATTTGTTTTGCATAGTGAAAGACACACACCGTCCGTGTATGAGCAGACTAAGTGCTCACCTGGAGATGTAATTCCAGAGTGTTTCCTATAAACTGTCTGCAAGAACTCAAGCTTCATAGAAAGAGACAGTGATGAAACTAGCGGCCCCGATTTTCTGTAGATGACGTTATCGGGCTCCTCTATTTCAACTTCCATATTTAATTTAATTAGATTAGAGAATTATTAGCAAACCTGAAACACTAAATCACAGCAGTAATAAATGAGAGAAATCGCAGGACGAGCTGGCATGCCCTGTATGCGAGGAAGATTTTCAAGTATTGCTCCTTTCAAGACGCCTGATTAGGAGTCTGTGATTGCAATCACTAATTCTTTCCTCAAGGGTCACACAATCGTTCAGATGGCCCAGAAATTGCAATTACAAAGCAAAAGGAGGGAGGCTGGCTGACGGTCCTTTTTCTGAAACCCAATCCTCCTTTCCAGCGCACTGTATCCCAAGTAATTGCTTCTCATCAGTTCTCCATTTAATAGTCATATTTTATGATTTTTGCATTTCCATTGGAAAAAATCTGGGCTGCATGAGTTTTCCCATCATCAAAAGTCTTGTTTTCCAGTTCAAAACCTCAGAATTTCTAGGAATTTACAAGTGTCAGTCTGGTCCCCTGGTTGCCACATGTTTACTCGGAAGTGCACAGGTCTGGGCTCTTAACATGTTGACGCCATCATTTCTTTTCTTTGACAGCTCTTTGCACCACAAATATAGGAAGTGAATGAATGAAAAGCTACTCCAAATTCTGTTGGTTGCTATACTATTGGGAAGGGAGGGAGGGAAGGAGGGGGAGGGACTCAGGATAATTTTTTGTAGTGACTAGAGGATGAAACAAGAGATTGGAGTGAGAACAGTAATTCTAAACATGGATCATTCACTAGAAAATGAACTAATGGAGAGACAGAGAGCATAGAGAACAAAGAATAGAAAAGAAAAGAAAAAGATTTTCAAGGACTGTGACTGCCAGTGTCTATTTGGCAGCATATCTTCCTAAGCTTCTTAAAGAAGATGAAGTCAGGTTTGTTTTTTTGTTTGTTTTTTTCCATCACAGCTATTTCTGAGCATTCCTCCTAGGCTAATAGTTGTAAGGAATACATGGTAGCATTTTTATAAACAATAACGTTCTGAGAATTTCTCTGGGTTCTGTGTCAGCCCTGAATATGGTGCACCCCTCGGTGACACCGTCATCATCAAAACGTCAGCTTCAACACAGACTTAAAAAGACCTTAAACATAGACCTAAAACCTAAAATGTCTGTACCCTCACATCAATCTGAACTTAAAAAAAGAAAAAAGAAATATAAAGAATTTTGCTGATAAAAAACGAATAGGAAAAAAAAAAAAAAAACAAAAAAAGAGGGGAGAATGCTCTAGTTTGAGTCTTAGAGGAAAACTTCTGGGCTCCGACCTTGACAGCTGGTGGAGGAGAGCAAATTACTCTTCCTTGTGTCTCAGTTTCCTCACCTATAAAATGGGAAGGATAATGATATTCTTTGCCCAACGTAAGCGATGGTGAAGATGGAAAGAGTTGTTGAAGTGCTCAGAGGCCCAGACAGTAGAGGCTCCCTGTTGACTTGTATTGTTATGATCACCCCAGAAGAATGATTTATGCTCCTCCCATTTTCTCTCGAATCCACTCTGACCAGGCTTCTCCACTAAAATTGCTCCTATCAAAATCAGCAGCCAAGGGTCAGCTCGGAGTCCTCCTCTTCCTGACCTGTGAACACACTGGGCACTGTGGTCGCCCCCTCCTTAAAACTCTTGCCTCCCCTGCTCCCAGGTCGCCACACTCCCCGTCGTCTCTGTTTCTCCTTCCCCTGTCGCCTTCTTTTTGGTTCTGTCTCATCTAACGCTGGAACGTCTCAGGGCTCAGTAAGTGGACCTTGTCTAGTTTCTACATCTGCTTATCCTAACGCATCCCATCTCGTGGCTTTAACCATCATCTACAATCATGCTGATATCTTCTAGATCACACTCTTGAACTCCAAAACTAGACATCCCACATGCAACATGCCCCAAACCTGCCCCTCAGGAAATGGCAACCCTAATCTTACAGTTGCTTGGGACAGAAACCTTGAGGTATCTTGATTTCTCTACCTTCAAGAATATCCACAGACTTACAACCTAACCTGGGGCTACAGCCTCAGCCATTCTTGCTGGGGTTGTGGCAGGCACCCCTGAATGTTCTCCCTACTTTCATCCCTGTTTCGCTTTGGTGTATTTTAAACGTATCAGCCGAAGTAACCCCTTAACGTAAAGAAGAGATTTCAAGCCTCTTCTCAACATCTTCTGAGGTCTCCTCATTTCATCAAGACGCAATTCCACAGTCCTTTCCACACCCCTGAAGGCCCTTTCCTGGTACCATCTTCTCTTCCTTTCCCTCCCTCCCATTCACTCTGCTCCCTCTTCTGGTTTCCTTGCTGCTTCTTGAACTCACCAGACAGCACCTCTCACTCTTTGCCCCTGCCTAGACTGTTCCTCTCCTGGCCACGTGCATGGTCCACAATGTCACTTCCTCTAGAACTTTACTCAAACTCACCTTTTCTCTGAGTCTTTTCCTGGCTGCTCTGTCTCAAATTACACCCCCTTCCCGCCACTGGTTTCTGCTTTTCTACTTTTTATTCCTTGGCACTTATCACCACCTACAAGACTATATATCTCATTTATCTTGTTCATTCTTTGTTCCTTGATAGATTTCAAGATCCATGAAGGGAGAAATTGTGTCTGTTTTGTTTAATATTGAACCTTCAGCACTAGAATAATTCCTGGCACATAGTGAGCAATCAAAAAATGTATGAGAAATGAATTAATTCTTCCATTGGGCACTTGTAAATATTAGTAAGGTCAATCTCATGGTGGAAAGTAGTGAAAATACACAAGGGAAACACTGGCTTTTATATGAGCTGATTGGTGCCACCCCAAAATGTACATGTAGAGTCCTAATCCCCAAGGTGACTATATATTTGGAGGTGGGACCTTTAAGGAGGTAATGAAGGTTAAATGAGTTTGTAAGGGCAGGGCCCTAATTCAGGGTGCCTAGTGACCTCATAAGAAGAGGGAGAGATACCAAAGATGTCGGAGCACAGAGAAAAGGCCATGTGAGGATACAATAGGAAGGCTGCTGTCCACACACCCAGGAGAGAGGCCCAGGAGGAACCAACCATGCAAGCAGCCGGATCTGGGACTTCCAGCCTCCAGAGACAAGAGAAAGCAAACTCATGGTGTTTGTGCAAACCTGGCCTGTGGCATTTTGTTATTGCAACGCTATTAGACTAATACAGGCTATGAAACCATTTTTTTAAAGGAACACTTTTATTGTATTTATTTAAAAATAAAACATTGATACAGAAAACCACACAAAACAAATGTATAGATTAGTAAGTTTCTTATAAAGCCAACACCTTATAACCACCATGCAGGTAAAGAAATAGAACTTGGCCACAATCTTGACTTTATAGAAATCATTTCCTTGGGTTTCTTCACCAAAGAAAAATTCCCAGGCATTTCAGTTTAGACTTGCCTATTTTTAAAATCTGACAAGCCCTTAAGTTTCCTTTCATCTACAATTCCCCTATAGTTTTCTTTTCTTTAATGTACCAGTTGAAGTACCCAGGTCACTTGTCCTGTAGAGTTTTCCCCAGTTTGAACACAAAGGCTATATTCAATGTTCCTCTGAATTTCCTGAAAATTGAGAGCAGGATCCAAGGCTTGATCAGGCTCAGGTCTAATCCTTTTGTCCAAAATACAGATTCTGCTGTTTTATTTTTTTCTTTCCCATCAAGAGATACATGATAACGGTTTGTCTCTCTTTTTGTGATATTAGCACTCTTGATACTCAAGACCAGACCTATTAACTCAGAGGTAGAAAATGGTGACTCTAATTCTATGATTTAATTTCCATTTATTAGAATACTTTTATAAACTGGAACTGCCATCTTCTACTAGTTTGTTAGCCACAGGTGCAGTAAAGTAGAAGAAAAGTAAGACTTTCCCCCTCTATTTACCAGTTTTTAAAATGATGAGTCAGTTCCCTGTCCTACTTTGAATGTGATCAATTGTTGCTTTAAAAAAAAAAAAAAAATCATTGACCATTCTGGGACAGGGAGATGGCATCTTTTCAAACTTATTGCTATCTGATGCTTTGGGATACAAACATAGACGACTCCCTTTATTAGCTAAGGCAGGTGAAAGAGGATAATTGCTTCTTTCATCTTGGAACTCCAGAGAGCCTTCAGTGGACAGGTTAAAAAAATGGTCTATGTGACAAAGTTGCTAGTGTTCCTTCCCTTAACAATTGCCTTGGAAGGAATGACTTCCCCAAATGAGGCCCTAAAGATGCACCAGTAAACCATGTTTACTCTCCACATTCCTTTACCAAAAATAGTAAATCTATCTGCTGCTGGACCCTAGGGGAAAAAAAGAAGAAGAAGACAACATAATTTCTCTTAGGAACCTATGAGTTTAGTGGGAAAACAAGGTCAAATGCATTAGCTTCGATGCCATGTGGTAAGGGCTGTGACAATTGTACACTCATAGCACTATAAAGGCAACTAAGAAGGGCACCTGTGTTGGGAGAGAAGGCAGGAAAGACTCCCTGGAGGAGGCAATGTTGATGCTGGCTTTGAGGAACACACAGGAGTTTGCCCAAGAAATTTGGCAAGGAGGCGCATTCTCACGAGTGTGAATAACCAGTGTGAATAGCCAGTGCAAGGGCATGACCTGTTCAGGAAATGAAAATAATTCCCTGTGATTGGAACAAAATATATGTAAGGACAAGTAAAGAGAGGTAAAACTTAGTAGGTAGGCAGGGAGCAAGTTTTGGGAGCACTGGATTCGACATTAGAAACTTTGTATTTGAGCCTGTAAGTTAAAAGGTTTTGATCAGGGGGAATTCTATACTCCATTCTGAATATTAGAAATGCTGCCTTGTAGTGCTGCCAAAGAGCATTTGAAGAGAGGTGAGGCTGGAGTTTGGGAGGCCAATTAAGAGGCTACTGACAAAGTCTAAGTGAAATGAGATGGCAAGAGCAGTAGGCAGCTGTAAAAAGAAATTGTGAATACGAAATAATAATACATAGTGATTACAGTGAGCCTGGTGTTGTCCAAAGCAACCCACTTCTATTTTGGAATCCTAAAACAACTCCTTGCTGCATGCACTGTTACCCTATTTTATAGGCAAAGGCTCTTGGGAAGAAGAGGTTAAGTCACGAACCTAAGATATATCTAAGTTTTCCCCACAACAGAGTCAAGATTCAAATCTGGGATATCAGGCCCCAAAGTCCTTGATCTTAACTCCTGTCCCATAAATGTAGAAGCAGATGGATGAATGGAGTTAAGCAGTCACCTCACATGGTGTAGGGGCCTGGCCCTAGGAGCCAGGCAGGCCTGGTACACAGGCTGGCTCTGAGCCTTACCTGGAATGGAGTGTTACTAGATCTTCCCGGGCCCTGGTCTGAGCAACTATAAAGCCTTAAAAAGTCCTGAATTTTTTTTTGCAGGATTATTGTGAAGAATAAAAGTAATATATGCAAATTAAATGTACAGTGTCTGCTACAAAGAAAGCACTCATGGAAATTGTGGTTATTATTTCTGTAGTTATTAAAACTATCCCTGATATCCTTTATATAGGTAATGTTCACCCAGGTAGGGAGAAATGGGGTTGGCTGGTATTTTGAAGACAGAATATGATAATTTTGGGTTATTTTCCATTTGTGAAAAGCCTTTTTGAGGCAGGGACCAAATTCGATTTCTTTTATTTCTCATAGTCTCTGGCAAATAGTAGCTTCTCAAGTATATGTAGTAGGGTTGTAAATTTAACTCAGTACAATGCAGGGGACTATTAGGGGAATTTCATCTGTAGCTGACCTGTTTTCCTCACCAGCTCTGCTCCATAGGTTGGTAGGAAAAACATTTTTATTCCTAGTTTAAACTTAGTCTGACCGAACAGTATTATTAAATAATAATCCATGTAGGCAATCCTGAGTCTCTCCTTAAAAAATAGTAATCTTGTTCTTTTAATCATTTCTCCTTTCGTCCTGCCTCTCTTTTTTCTCTCTGTAAAATAGCATTCAGGTGTACCCCTCGGTCAGAATAAAGCCACTCAAATAAGCTACCCAGGAAGCAGACACAGCAGCCAGGTAAGCTTCCTCCAAAGTCCTTCTGAAAACGGGTTGCTAGGCCCAGCTCAGGCTGTCCCACACCCATGACGTCTGAGGATGGAGTTACATCTCCTGTGCCACCTACTTGGCCCATGTCTACTTGGTATGTAGGGGGACACTCATCACACCAGTTAGCCTTCGTTGAGCCTCAAGGCTGGAAGAGAACGGACGATCTCCTCCAGTCCATTAATAATGTGCTCCTCGCCAAAGCCTAGACAACAACAACAGATGCAATGCATTGGAAAAGATGCGTTTAAAAGGATGTCAACCCCTTTACATACAAAGTTGGAAATTATTTATCTAAGAGACAAAGAAGAAGAAAATCTTAGAATAGAAACATAAATAGAGAGGGATCAGGGTGGTGCCTGTGGCTCAGTGGCGGGTTCAAATCTGGCCCTGGCCAAATTGCAACAACAACAACAACAAAAAAAAAATAGCAGGGCATTGTGGCGGGTGCCTGTAGTCCCAGCTACTTGGGAGGCTGAGGCAAGAGAGTCACCTAAGCCCAGGAGTTGGAGGTTGCTGTGAGCTGTGTGACGTCATGGCACTCTACCCAGGGCGATAGTGTGAGACTCTGTCTCTATTTAAAAAAAAAAAAAATAGAGAGGGATCAAGTTTATACCCATTAATGAAATGATGACTGGTTTTGAGGGCCCTGACACTGGTTCATGTATGTATCAAAATGTTATGTCAATAAAATTATATATAAGTAGTTCTTTCTTTGGGGCAGAGCTATATGCATGTTTGTCTGAATTTAGCAATAAACTTTAAATCACCAAATTCTGAGGTTTGGGTCTGACATTTATAGGATGTGGGAAGTCTTTAAGAAACACTTTATTTCAAAGTCAATATCTTGCTTGGTAGTTTCATCTTTTGAAGATGAAAATTGATTTTTCTCAACACAGCAAATAGGCTGTTCCCCTCCCCCATCCCCATGAAGTGTCAGAGTCACTGGCGGGATAATATGCAAAGCCCTGTGAGCATCCTCGGGGCTCCCCATTTCAGCAAGATCGCTACAGGAGGCCTGGATCGGGGGACATTTTCAGTTGCATATGACAAAAATATCTTCACTTTATTATTGGTTAAAAAAAGAGTTTAATAATGCTTTTGTTATAAGCTTCCATGGTAATTTTACATCGTCTTTTATTTCAGGCAACATGTAAAAAGGATTAGCTCCGATCTGCCTTAAAAATAACTCAATATATTTGTGACAGTCACCTTTCTTTATGAGGACTGAAGGATTTAAAATAATTGAGTAAAATTTAAAATAGGTTGCTATTTAACTTACGAAACTCATCCCTCAAAAAAAAAAAAAAAAAAAAAAAAGTCAAGCCAAAAAACAAGTGTTTTTCCCACTTTTCCCATTGGAGGAATGAGGAGGAATATTAAAAAGAATGTTGACGTATTCCCCTGTCACATGAAGCATGAATTGTGTGAGTGAGAGGAAATGGGACTCAATACAGTTTGAGTGTCTCTGATGCCCCAGTCTTCTATGGGGCACCAGGGTGCCTGGGCCATAGAAAGCAAACAAATAAACAAACAAAAACCTCCCAACTTAACAATAGTTAACAATGAAAAAAAGGCAGATAAACTACAAAATCATAAATTTTCTGCAGTCTATCAGAGAGCTGAGGTCCCAAAGCAACCCAGTAAACTGAATTCTAAAGAATAACAAATCCGTCCGAGGGAAGGTTAGATACACAGACTGTTTTGCCACGGGCAGATATGGGGGAACCTTGTAAGAAGAAAGAAGCTTAAGTTTTATGAATTCTTAAAGCCTAACTGTGGGTGAGCGATAGTTTAGGAACCCTGGGAGCCCCATACACAGGAGGAGCCACACACGTGCAACTCTCTGCTGTGTGGTTCATGAACAAGACCGAGGGTCAGGAGAGGACGGCTGGGAGGAGTGGCAGGAGTGAGGGGTTGCCACTCAGGGCAGCACAACCGCACATTCCCTTCCCACAAGCTTCTCCACTATGTAGCAAACGCCTTGAGCTGCTGGGGAAAGGGTCAGAAATCCTCTTGCCCCTTGGCAGAGTATCTAATATCCAATGCTTCTGGGGGATAAAAGCGAAACCCTTTTGCCTGGGTGGGGGGAGAGGGATAGGTAACACTGATGGGGCCCAAAATCCTGCACTGAAACCAAGAAGACATTTGCCACTGCCTGAAAAGGGACAGAAAATACTCTTCTGCTCAAGGTTTGGCAATTACGGTAAGGAGAGGGGAAAGAGAGGGAAGATGGCTCTTCCTTGTATAAACAGACCTCTCAGTGTTCTCTGCCTTACAGGCACCTAATGAGCTGTCCTTCTTGTAATTAAAATGAGGGAAAGAACCTCTTCCAAAACTTTGCACTAAGGCCACACCTTCTAGCACCAATGCTGCTTCTAAACCTGCTTAAACCACCAATTCCTTGAAGTTTCTATGCATTTCTGCACTTCCTTTATTTAACCTCATGGAGCTCTGTTCTTTTTCAACTTCAGTAAATTATGGGAATTGCTTAATTTTGAAATACAAATTCATGGTTTTTGGTAAAGACAGATAAACATTAAGGGACGTCTACAAAAGACACGCTTTGGCAGCCTTCCAGTTATTTCTCCTAACCTTCTTATTTCTAGCTTAGCAGACTGGAAAATCATGAAAAGAATTTCTGCTTCTGTAAAGAACCCCCTGAAACATGACCCTTCTCCACGGGCAATGCCCGATTTATGCAGTTTCTCCAGGCATACTCCATGGGGGGTGTGCACCAGTCACCGTACCGTCCCCTCAATGCTCAGCTTGGTAGGTGACAAATAAAATGCTCTTCAGAAAATTACCTCTTCCAAAGTTCTAAACGACACCCTGGTGCCTTGTAAGAGCTGATTTCCATCAGTGTAAAAATTAACTCAGCTCATATAGTTAAGCAATCTACTTCTTGAGAGCAATTTTATTATAGGATCAAAACCAATACTTTTTTCTCTAAAAGGGAGATTTTCTCCAGTGAAGTAAACTACAAATGGAAATCATGAAGCAGGAACATTTTTTTGTTTTTCACTCCTGGTATAACTTAGAAAATGATAGTTTTTATCTCAGCTCTTCCAATATTCAAGGCAAGGATAATGTCAATATCCTGTTGGTGGCTGGCAGATCAAAAGATTTCTGCTTATTTTTTAAATTCCTTGTGGAAAATGAATTTTTTGGTGAACAAACCGGAATGGACAGAAGATGAAGAGTGGAAGTGCAGGACCCTTGTTCTGACAGAGTGATTTTGGAACAAAAATATTTGGGAAACCATTGTCCATTCATCATGGCACTGTCTCATGTAAACTAAGCCATTTCACCTCAGGGTCAGCAAAGAACTTAGCTGGGTTTTAAGGATCTATAAGAAATCAGAATTGTCAAACTAAAAAGGCACAAAACCTGGGAAATGAATCTCTCCTTTGGGAGAGCACCAGTGGGAAAGATCAGTTGTTGGTTTTGGAAGTGAATTCGACAAACATTTTAAGCTTGTTGGAAGAGATACTCATTCAATCATTCTTCAACTCACCCATATACATTGAGCATCTAATTTATGCTGTTGGGACACAGAGGCAAGTGAGACAAAGACATTTTTAGCAGGGCTGGATTGTGGAGGACTGTGCAAGTTGAGATGAGCAGTTTGGATTTTAGTCTAAGTGCTATGGAAATCATTGCAGGTTTTAGGCAAAGGTGTGATGTGATGTGGTTTGTATTTAAAAAATACTATGCAGAGATATGTAGAGAACAGACTGGAGGAGGGGAGGTGGAATTGAGTAACAGCTGGTCATAAGTCAATCCATTCAGCAATAGGAAGTTGCTTCCTGGTAACAGGTGGTATCAAGATTCAAGGAAAGTTTAATGGGAAGAGATCACTTTTTCTTTTCCCTTGAAAACTTAGGACTTGAATTATTCCTTTTTCTCCTTCCTTCCTGCTTTTGCTGTCTCTTTTCAAAATAGAAGGATCATCAGTGTTTTGCAATTAAAGACTACAAACATATACCACTGCAGGAAAAAGAATGCAAAACTCTGCCCTTTCCTCCTTTACAAACATAAAACAAAGAAGGAAATACATTAGTTAATGATGGAGATCTGGTAAACCATCATAAACGTTAATAGCCAAACTTGAAATGGCTAAATAATGACCCACAATACAAAAAATAATTCCAAAACGGTTAGATAAGAGAAAGTGATATATAGATGGTGTTACTTGAAACGTGGCCTCATGTAACCTCTGTCTTTTTTTTTTTATGGCCCACCTATGGAATCTCTGAAAATGGGACACAGGAGTCTGCGTTACAGCAATCTCTCCAGGGTGAAGTCCAAGACTGCAGATTTGGTGTCTAGCAAGGCCCTACCTCCTGGCCGCCGTGCCTTCTCCCTGTGTGCTGCCATAGCCCAGCACAGGAATCCCTTTCTCTGGCTTTTAATGGTACTAACCTCATCAGGAGGGGCACAGGAATCCCTTTCTCTGGCTTTTAGTGGTACTAACCTCATCAGGAAGGATACACATTGTCATGATCTAATCTAAATCTTTGCATCTTCAAAGGGCCCCACCTCCAAATACCATTACATGGAGGGTGTGGGGGGGGGGGCTAGGCTTTCAACTTATGAACTGGGGAAAACACAAAATATTCAGCCCATTCTAAGGAGAGAGTAAAATAATACTGAGCCAGGTGACCTTAAGTCTCCAGGTAGGGCTTAGTTTCTCATCTGTAAAATGAGGAAAGTTGAATGAGAATCTTTTAAACTTTTCTATCTGTTGTAAAAGTCTAGGGACGCATGTGATATTCCCGGATAAAATCAATGCCTGTTGTTCTGCATCCATTTGATGGTAGCATGTGGGTGGTGGTACAGAAGTGGGAGGTTAACTGCGCAAACCGAACACTGCAGAATTGCTTTCAAAATATAATTAAGTTGGTTGGCTGAAAACTTCCATCCAGAATCAAAGTACACTTAGGAGCGTATGATGTAGAAGATAATATTGTGCTTTAGTTAGATATAATGACCATGAAAGGTTATTGTGCATCTTAATAACTAGTATTTAAAAAAATTCTTATAGTTTGCAATCTTTGATCAGATTAAATTTTCTTTTAAAATGTCCTTGCTGTCACAGTACTGTCTTTTTTTTTTTTTTCCAAAGGATGGAATAGGTAATTTATTTATTTATTTATTTTTATTATTATTAAATCATAGCTGTGTACATTAATGCTATCGTGGGGCACCATACACTGGTTTTATAGACTGTTTGACACATTTTCATCCCACTGATTAACATAGCCTTCCTGGCATTTTCTTAGTTATTGTGTTAAGACATTTATATTCTATATTTACTAAGTTTCACATATACCCTTGTAAGATGCACCGACAGTAACATCTTTTTAAATTTCTGCAAGAAAATGCTCATTTCTTTGTTCTGAAGTACTAAAGATATCTCTTAGCCTAAAAGATGGTTGGTACAGACTTCAGAGTAAACCCCTGGTGTTTACAGAAAACACAGCTTTCTACTGGCAAGCAATTAGCCATTCATGACCTTTGACACTGTTACTAATGTCATCGGAATATCTAATTAAGTATACTTACACACATGGCACTCCAAGATGGGAGGGACTCCCACAAACAAAAGCATAAACACATTTCCTGATTTCTACATACCACAAACTTAATACTTTGGCTGAAATTCATCAAAATCTGATTACAAATTCGGCAATGATCCCTTCGAAGAATGCAAACTGCTCGTTTTCCAAGAATTTTAATTCGGCATTCCTAGCTTTTCCCTTACTCTCTGTGATATTTTCTACATCCTCAATTGAATGAATCAGCTCTGCAACAGCCACTAGTTTATGGTGATTAACAGAAAGAGGCCAGCGGCTATGTTCTGGGCTTCGCTCAGGAAATCCTGGGTTCTGAGCAGCCACGGAGAATTAGACCTGCCTGACTTGGTGAGGACAGGTGAACACGCCAGGTGGTTGTGTGGCACTTGTCTCTCTCTGTCCCATAATGTGGCTGGAAATGGGGGCAGAACAGAGAGTCAGAGGAGGGCACAGGATTTGGAGCTGGTATATGTGCGTTCAAATCCCGGTCCTGCTTCTCAGTAGCTGTGGGGCCCCCGACAGTGGGCTGAGCTCTCTGAGGCCCACTTTTGTCATAATTAGAGACGATAATTTTTTCTTCAAGTAGTTGTCATGAAGATTTAATGAAAGACACGGGTAGGCTAAGTAATAAGTTGTTGGTTAATGTCAGATCTCTTCTGTCCTCATTCTCATCCCACTACTGGAACTTTCACTTGCTCCTTCCTTCTTTCCTTCCTGATCAGGCACAAGAAACTGCTTCTGCCCTCAGAGTACCTACTATCCAGCGGGGGAAACAAGTAATAATTATAGCAGCTCCCCCTTATCCACAGGGAATAGATTTGTTCCAAGACTCCTAGTGGATGCCTGAAACCGTGGATAATGCGGAACCCTGTGCATTCATAGCTATGATATAGCTTCATATAGAAATTAGGCTCAGCAAGAGATTGACAACCATAATTCAAAATAAAAAGAGAACAATTATAGTAATATGCCAGCCTTACCATTCTTGCTCTTTGTGGGTGTTATGAAGTCAAATAAAGTAGACTTTAACACAAGCACTAATCTACCTGGGCAACTAGACAACACATAAACTGAATGGGCCACTATGTCACCAATGGGCAAGGAATTTCTACAGTGTGGCTGTCTTTACATTCCCAGGATGGAATGGGACAGCAAGAGATTTCATCACATTTCTCAGAATAGCAAACAAGACAAAACTTGTGAATTGTTTATTTCTGGAATTTTCCATTTAATATTTTCAGACTACGTTGACTGTAGATAACTGAAACCACAGTAAGTTAAGTTGCACATGGTGGGGGTGGGGAGGGCATTGCACTTTTAATACAACGAGAAGTAAAGGGGTAGGGAGCTGAGAGGATAGGAGGAGGAGCACGTGAAAGGGAGATTCACCCAATCCCAGAGCAGGGAGAGTGTAGGTTAAGCTGATAGAGAAAAGCAGGTGGCTAGATAAAGATACATTTTCAGACCATGGCTGGCCGTGGACAACTGAAACCATGGAAAGTTAACTTGCAAATGGAGGGTGCATCGTACTTCTAACACAATGATTAGAGATGACAGAGAGCTTGTTTATAGCAAGACATCATGTGCAAAGGCCTGGAGGCAAAAGAAAGCCTGGAATTACAGGTACCTCTGTCTGACTGGGGCACAAAAAGGTAGTTGCAGAAAATGAATTTGCAACCAGATAAGAGTCAGATCTTGAAGTACTTTGTAGACTTTGTTAAGTAGCAGTCCCCAAATGTTTTGGTGCCATGGATCAGTTTCATGGAAGACAACTTGTCCATGGACCAGTGTGTGGGGTGGGGTGGGGTGGGATAATTGGTGGGGATTGGGGGGATTGAGGTGATTCAACTGTAATTAGACAGCTCCAGCGCCGGCATCACTGCCTCAGCCACACCTCAGATCCCCAAGCATTAGATTCTCCTAAGAAGTGAGCAACCTAGATCCCTCACATGCTCAGTTCACAGTGGAGTTCACACTCCTCTGGGGATTGGAGGCTGCTGACCTGACAGGAGGCAGAGCTCAGGCAGTGACGGGAGCCATGAGGAGCAGCTGCAAATACAGATGAAGCTTTGCTCATCCACCGTGCAGCCCCTGCTGTGCAGCCTGGTTCCCAGTCTGCCGGCCAGGGTGTGGGGACCACAGTCATTGAGGGATTTCAACTTTATCTGGAGGGCAGTCAGGGTGAATGCAGAACTTTAAGCAGAGAAGTGTGCTTTAGAAGGATGGTGAGGAGCGGGCACGGGAGTTAGTCAAGATAATGAGTTAGTCAAGATAATGAGATACAAGGCCCTGAAGACCTGGGAAAAGAAGGTGGTAACCTGAAGCAGAATAGTTAGAATTTTTATTATCTCCTCTTGAAACTGAGAGCAGCCCCAGGAAAATCTGTGAAGTTTCTAGCTAGTTAAATCGGCTTACCACTTTTTCCACTGTGCTGGGTGTTAACACTTTATAAGGACAAGTACCTGTTATTAGCACTTATATGTTTCCTCTGTGACCACCAGTATTTAAGCTAGAGTTAGGGTGCAGCTGACATCTCCCATGGAGTTATTTACCAACACTTTGCTTCTGTGCCAGGACAGCCTTCTTTACAAAATTACCTTAACTTCAACCTAACCAAACAAAGACTAATGCCCCCTTTGATTAATTTGATTATGGCTTAATATTATGTTAGTGTGGAAGGGGAGACTATTTCACAAAATGTAACTTCACCACTTAAAAAACCTTCTAACCATTGGTGCCATGTCTTGGGAAGACCTATTAGTGTCTAACAAAACAGGTGCCATCAAATGTGAAGGGCTAAGTTGTTGAAGAATCCTAACAGTTTAAGATATTTATCACCTCTAATCCCAGCACTCTGGGAGGCCAAAGCAGACGGATCTCTTGAGCTCAAGAGTTTGAGATCATCCTGAGCAAGAGTAAGACCCCATCTCTATTAAAAATAGAAAAACTAGCTGGGAGTTATGGTGGGCGCCTGTAGTCCCAGCTCCTTGGAAGGTTGAGGCAAGAGGATCACTTAAGCCCAAGAGTTTGAGGTTGTTATGAGCTATGATGCCATGGTATTCAACTCCGGGTGATAGAGTGAGATGCTGTCTCAAAAAAAAAAAAAAAAAAAAAAAAAAGAAAAGAAAAGAAAAGAAAAGACATTTGCCAACCTTGACATGTTTATAAGAAATCTAGGCATTTTAGAAGCAATTAGATGAAATTATTATTTTACCAAACTTCAAATGAGAAAGAATTATTCTTTGAAAGTATAAAATAAGACAAAAGAATTTTAATGTTTATTCATCTTGAAAAGAATCTTGCAAATAAAAGAACTTTTTTTAAAAGTTAAAAGGGGTAACTGGGCATGGAAAGCTGTTTAAAAATGTACTCAGGATCTGCATAACTACAGCCACTGCTGATTACTCAGAAAGGAACATGACTGAATTGCACAAGGCATCATTTTAACACTGGTAATTTTTAAAATTATTTGGGCTCACAATATTTCTTTGCCAGAAACCAATGAAGTGTGAAATCAATCCAACAAAATCAGATAGATTAGACACCACCACTTACATATTTTTACCAAGCATTCAACATGCAGACACCATCTGAGCTCTATGGTTTAAGATCATAAATCCTTCTTTGAGGCCTATTTGTTACTATCTGGGCTCATTTATCATCTCAAAGGGGCCAACCAAAAAAGGAAAATGCAATTGAACACAGTCGATCTATAAGCACTCCCAGGTTTGCAGGGGCCTAATTGAAACAAAAAGAAACTTCTCTGAATTTCCCTCCTAAGCCATCTTCCATGTCTACGGAGGCCTTCAGAATACACGCACAGAAGAACCTCTACAGTTGACCACCGCCCTACATCAACCACCTCCTTAAGTTGACCTAATTCTTATAGACCAGACATGCACCACATGTACATATCAGTATAGTAGGTCTAGTTCCTTATGTCGACCACCTTTGTATGCTGACCAGTTTGTTACAGTCCTTTGGGTGGTCAACTTACAGAGATTATATTTGTATATTTCTACAAATATTTCTACTTTAGTTCCCTTCTCTCTTTCTGATCATTTTATTAAACTACCATTTCTTGGCTGTCATTAACACATAAAGATGGTGGCTCATGCCTACCAATGTACAGGGGCTGCCTGGGGGTCTTAAACAACAGGACTTTCTCATAGTTTTAGAGACTGGAAGTCCAAGATCAAGGTGTCAGTAGGGCTGATTCTTCTGAGAACTGCATGGGAAGGAGCTGTCCCAGGTCTTTCTCCTTGGCTTATAGATTGCCATCTTTTTCCTACATCTTTAAAATCTTTTTCTCTGGGTATGGTGGCTCACACCTATAATCCTAGCACTCTGGGAGGCCAAGGTGGGTGGACTGTTTGAGCTCAGGAGTTCGAGATCAGAGCAAGAGTGAGCTCCGGTCTCTATGAAACATAGAAAAACTAGCTGGGTGTTTGTGGCAGGCACCTGTAGTCCCAGCTGCTTGGAAGGCTAAGGCACGTGGGTGGGTTGAGCCCAAGAGTTTGAGGTTGCTGTGTGCTATGACGCCATGGCACTCAACTTAGGGGGACAGAGTGAGACTCTGTCTCAAAAAAAAAAAAAAAAAAAAAAAGAAAGGAAGAAAAAGAAAGAAATGTATGTCTCCTTTTGGTTAGTGACACCCTGATTACCTTATTTTAACTTAAGTACCATCTGGAAAGAACAGCCACATTCTGAGATACTAGGGTTAGTGTTTCAACCTATGAATTGGAGGGGGGAAGAATCATCCCATACCATAGGTATTATTGTCTCACTTTACAGATGAGGAAATCTGAGCTTGGAAAGAACCGTAGTGAGTTGTGAAATGACTTTTCTTTAGGTCCATCTGGCTCTGAAGAGCTCTTACTCAGCACCCTAAAATGCTTCCCGCCTCCTGACTGTACCCCTATCATACCGTATCCAACCTCCCCATCCTGGGCATCACTAGTGGTATTGCAGAAAAATAGTTTCCGCCAGAGGTAACAAAAAAATATAAACAAACAAAGGCACGCTGAAAGCTTTTATTCAGTATCTGCTTAGTATGGGCTAGTAACAAGTATCTTAGTCACAGAATATAAGGGAACTTGACCCTGTAATCTCAGAGATTTCGATCAATGACAGACAACACCAATGCAAACAAGTTCTATAGATAAATGGCAAATTCTGAATCAATGTCTCTATTAACTAAATAATGAAAGGTTTTGCATTAAACACTAGCAAAGAGATAAGCAGGGTTGGAAGGAAGTTGAGGGTGTTTCACATTTAGAGCAGGCTGGTCTGAAGGAAATAATCTTCCTCTCTCTTCCTACGATTCAAAACAACTGTGGGAGGAGTTTCAGGGCCTCAGGAAACAGCTCAATTTTTCGATTTGTTATTTCAAGACCATTAAAGCTTTTAAATACTTTTTTCACTTTCACTTTCAGCAATGTGTTACTATTACCAATTCTGTAAACATGCTTCTAAACAAGATGGTATAGTCACAGAAAATGTTCAATACTCCAGTCATTAAAAGGAAGCCTCCCATCGACTCCTCTACATTAAAAAATCAACATTAGGGCTGTGCTGTGGCTCAAAGTAGTAGGGTGCCGGCTCCATATGCTAGAGGTGGTGGGTTCAAACCCAGCCCTAGCCATAAACTGCAAAAACAAAACAAAGCAAAAAATCATCAACATTAGCTGAAAAGACATCTTGCTAAGTTTTTCAGTCCTTTAAAAGTAAGTCCAAAGAAATCTGTGACATTCTTACCAATATACGAATGCTAGAAAATGATTATTCTGAGCATAATAGGGATCTGAATAGCACCCCCTTAATAGTTAAAAACTTCTATTCTTCAACGAGACATTAGACAGAACTTTCTAGCAGACACTGGCTTTAACGAGTGCACACAATCAAGTGTTAGTCTGTGTTTGTATCAGAGGCTAATTGGGATAAAATTAAAAGCTAAGTGAGACATATGTCAGCCTTAGTGATGAATATTGAGGACCCAAAATATCAGTCCTGCCCCAGAATTACGTACATAAGTTATGGGGAACCAGAGGAAGGCCATCTTTGTGCCTGTATCAGAGAGTTACTTATATTGGAAATCTGAATCTTAGCTTCCTTTTCCAGTGAGACAATGAATTTGAATACAGCTATCCCTTGGTATTTGGGGGGGGATTCTTTCCAGGACTTCTGAGAAAGAAAAATCCTCACATACTTGAGTCCTGCAGTAGGCCCTGTGGGACCCATCTACATGTAACATCTGCCCTCTCTATAGGGAGATTTCAAATCTCAAGAATATTATATTTTCAATTCATGTTTGGTAAAAAGAGGACCCACACAGTTCAAAAATCTATTGTTCAAGGGCCAACTGTAGTGTTTTTCCTCTTTTCATTCATAATGACTTGTCAAAAGGTAAGCATTAATGGTCCAAAACACAACTGTTACTCAATTAATATTAATGAAAATTTCTTCAAATGCAAAACTTGTCAAAGAAACACGCGCGCACACACAAACAAAAACATGCTTGAATGCATCTAAACTTAGGAAATGACTTCAAGCTCAGGGGTGAAAAGGAATATGATACACAACCATGAGCTGCTAAAAAAAACAAAATAAAAATAAATGTATGGGAACTATCTTTCTTGCAGGTCTGCATGGGACTGTTATTCAGTGAAAAATTCAGCTCACCAAAAGGCTTAAGAATGGGTCCTTATCTTTGGAAACCACAGCATTGCCTTCAAACAGTAATATATTTTTGCCATTTCTCCTAATCCCACTGAAAAGGACAGTGACACAATTCCAATGCATATGTAAATAATTACTAAGCAGCAGATAATTATGCCCAAATCAATAGCTGGACAGCTGGGTTATTCTATGTCAAAAATCCAGGCAATTCAATGAAGATTCCCCCGAGGAATATTCTCGGTTGTTATGGTGAATTTTGCTGTTACTTTTGCATTTTGATTGATTAATACACAATGCACCTTGGCATGTTTTCTATTTGGAATGCAAAATGCTAGTAACACATGAGAAGACACAGTGGAATTCTCCAACTATTTCTTAATGGAGTTTTGTTTTCAGAAACGCAGCAGAAATTTCAAGTTTCTTTTGTATCTTTAAAAAGACTTCAGTAATCTTACAAATAATAAAAATAGCTTAAACTAAGATGACTATTCAGCTGGATAGATGCATCAAGAATTTTCTAGAAAATTATTCATTTTATAATGTCAAAGCAAGAGGCTGATGGAAAATCTTGGAGATGTATAAACCTGACACTATTAGGTATACAGTTAACCTTAGAGAAAGTATACAGATATCTGTATTAGTTCTAGGTACATAAATGGAAAACACATTCTCAACTGAGACAGCACATACAATATTAACTTTCAGAGGGAATGGTTCTTCTACAGAAAAAAGAAAAATTAAAAGGACATTCAGAACCTCAAAGCATGTTTCACTGGACAGCCGAGAAATCCTGTTTCTACTCTAGTTTTCCGACCATCTCATCAGGCTCCCTTCTCCCTGACTGGTCTAGTAGGGAGAATTCTAACATCTCTTTCAGTTGTATTCTCCTAAATCACTGCTCACAATTCCCATCTCACTTTCTCATTGTCAACAGCCATATTTACTGGTGACAAAATGTGGCGTTTCCTAGTGGGGGCCTCATGATATTGGTAAGTTTGAGTTTAACTGATGTGCTGTTTTAACCAGACTGGAAACATGATGCTGGTGGATGACCAGAGCTCTCCCAGACGGTCCCCAGGAAGGAACAGGGCAGCTTCAATTAAGTGCCTTGGGCAGTGCTGGACGTTCCCATTTTGTCTTTTTTTTTTTTTAAACACAAGGCTTTCTTCCCTCTGTGTTGGCTACTGTTTGAAAGTATAGACCTCATGTCTTTTCATCTTTATTACTGTCAAGCTTAAAGGGATGTGGCTATCTTTTCTTCAAGGCTATTATCACACAAGAAGACAATATAATCTTCTTCCAACCTTCCCTACTTCACACACCCCCACAACCTCTCACAGCCCACTGTTCTGATTTGCATGGGAAATATCACTTGTAATTGCCTACAAGTGAACTATAAGAATTTAAATCTCTCTTCTGGGATTGCTACAGTCCTCCAATCCATTTTGCATCAGTTTCTATTTGACATGAGTATCTAAATGTAATTTTTCCATTAAAGAGATGATGAGTGAAGAACATAATTTAATGGAATTGTGCCTAATAAAATAAGAAGGGTTTACCCAAATGATGCATTCCACTTTAACCCTGTCATGGTAAAGATACGTGTGCTCATGTGGAAGGTACTTCTTTTGCAATATGTCTAAATTCTATCACTTAAAACATTTGCTTAGTTATCTGTCGCTGAGAGAAAGCAGAGAAATCAGGTGGTGATGTGGGCTTTGTAGCTCAAATTTTTTGCCCACCTACATCTTTCTAATGAAACAATGTCAGAATAACCAGGTAATCTGAAAATCAAGGTTATCTGTGCTGTGAGGTTTTGCTTCATCAAAGTGCTTATGTGTTAATGTGTTACATCATTAACAAACATCTTTAACGGTAGTCTACTGTTTTAGCTCTGCAAAGAATTGAAAAAAAAAATGAAATATAGACTATCAAAAGCAAGTCTAAGATTAAATATTCAAAGTACACATGGGTCACCAGACATGGCACTGTAACACAGTGTGAACAGAAACACAAAACTCAAAGGACCAAAGTTTCTTTATGGTCCCACTGAGTTCTTCACCTTCTATTTCTGATTACTTGGCCCATGGGCCTTGTAATCAAATAGAGTTCAAGATGGGAAAGATTTGTATGTAGGTTTCAGGGGAAACAGACACACGCAAACACACAACAGGGTATACAATACTTCACCCTTCAAGTATACGGGAGGCCAGTAGTTCCACTGGTTCGTCATTAATGAGACCACTTATTAAAACAAAATTAGGAGCATTCAGCACAATTAACAGGCAGAGAGCTTACACCCAACTGAACTTGTGACATTAAATGCTAAACAGCTGAATACCAAATAGTGGATTTTCCCCTGTCATTTATACACAAACTCTAGTTTCCCAAATTATTTTTACTAACCTCAAGGTCTCTTAACAGTAACTTTTGCACACCATAATTTTCTTTTCTTTTCTTTTCTTTTCTTTTTTTTTTTTTTTTTTTGGCAGTTTTTGGCTGGGGCCAGGATTGAACCCGCTACCTCCTGTATATGAGGCCAGCGCCCTACTCTTTTGAGCCACAGGTGCCACCAACCCATGATTTTCTTTAGCATGCTTTGTTCCTAACTTGGTAGCAAATCGTCTGGCACCAAATGTGTCTACTGCCTCTCCCCTAAAAATCAGCTCCAGCATATGTCTCCTCTTATCTCCTAGTCTGATCTTACACAAATGCTCAGCAAGTGTCCCAAATGGTACAGAGCTTTACATCTAGAGTTCCAAAATTTTGCACAACTGAATTTTCCCTGTGGGCCCCATCCTTTTCCCCATTCTTCAGTCAGGGTCCTCATCCTTTCAAAACAAACTTCTCTATAAGTTTCTTCCATTCACTCCTGTATGAATGTTCTTCCTATTTATCTTTCAAATAAGTTTCAATTTTCCATCTTTCAAGCTCTAGTTTATCCAAAGCCAGTTCAGAAGATCAGCTTGTTTTTGAATAGCATCTCCAGGGACATCTTAATTTAATTATCTAAAAATACAGCAACTATCACCACAGTAAAATAAACTCTCCTACCTTAATACAGATAATTCAGTTTTACAATGTTTGATATTTGCTACATAATGGTGTGTTTTATCTAATGTGCACATACCTTCTTAGATGTCATTTTTTGTACTTATCATAGATTGTGTTTGGTCAGTTACATCAGCACTGACAGATACATATAGCGTTTTTAAATCTAATGACTTGTTTTTGAACTTCCCCTTCAGGGAGGGTGTTAAGATCAATATCCAGAACCCTTCCAACTGCAAATGAATATTTATCATAATAACGATTGTTGTTATATTCTCCAAGCTCTACTTTTCCACGCAGAGGTCCCAAAAACCAGTTTCAGTGCAGTTTACAGGGCGGAACCAGCTGATTTTGTTAAGCTGAACATGTATAATTCAAGGAACTTTTCCTGCCAGCTAGAATGATTACAACCAGGCACATTAATGAGACTCTCTCTGCCACCCTGACTCATCGTCCTCTTCGATCAGATAACTTTTATTTAATATCTTTGGGCTGTTTTCTCCTAGCACTGGCTCTGGTCTGTTCTACTAGGGAATTTCTTATTCAAGAATGTAATTTAATCTGTGATTTCAATTTCCCACTAGCAGATCACCATTGGCCATTATCCTTCCGATTATGTTTTTAAAATATCCTGGTAGTTCTTTATTCCACAAAAACTATAAGGCTACAACCATATTCTTTCTATAAAAGAAGGTCATACACATGTCTCATGTCAGCTTGCTAGTACATTCAGAGATCATTACGTGTAACAGAATGTTCTTCTCGGGGCCAGATGTTTGCTGCTATGTAAGTAAAACACATGTGCACAGGGCTTGAGCTACACTAACTGCAGATTTGGGATCCCAGCTCATGGGAGATGACTACCCAGCACAGCAGTTTAGAATATCACAGGGATCCATGAAATAGGCCTGAATCTCAGTGTGTGTGTATGTGGGGGAGAACAACCCTGAATGTGGATTTCTGTACTTTTCTGGGATTTATATAAAACACATAGAGAAAAAAATATGAACCATGCACCTGCTCTACATTAGAAAGCTCAGTGACTGAGTTTAATTAATCTCAGTGCCTTATTACATGAAGCCTCAATTTTCTGATCTCTAAATTGGGGGATTAGGCTATAACAGTGCTTCCGAGCTGGGATAGTACAAGGATGGGTGGGGCAGAGACGTAGTTTGAAAAATTCTATTTATCTTTATAACATAACCTTATGCTGTATTTGGAAAAAGGTCTTACTGTTTGAATAATACAAACTAAAGAAAATAAAGGTTGAAAAAAATAAAGACAAGAGATTTCTCTTTTTTTTTTTTTTTTTAAATGAAAAGAGAGCCTGTGTTTAAAACAGATGACAAACTGTGGGCTAAACTCTCTAGATCTGAGGCCCTCTGTTTCCTCCTCCCATGAAGAGATTGCTACATTATCAGCATTTGGCACTGAACTTGGAAGGGCTGGTTATTTCCTGTAATTAGTACTGCATATCAGCAGTAATAATGAATTTCAATCTTGCTTTGATTAAATAAGAAACATTTAATTCAAATATTAGTCAAACACACAGATAACACAAACATCCGTTCAGATCCTTGTAGATTGGCTTCTCCCTAACCTCAGACAGCTTCAGAGTACCCTGGGTTCTGCTAATCTTGAGTCATGTCAATTACACCCTGAAATGTTTTAAAGAACTTGCCACTTGCTAGTTAATAACTAGCTAACAATATGAATCCTGTTTATTTTAAAATCCCTTCTGATAGAGAAACAAGGGCCCCACAGGTTCATTCATGTGTGCCATCTCCCCCGTGAATAAAACGTTTCACACTCAAACATTTAATGTTTAAAGATCAGGACTGTTAGTTAAATGAATTAATCTGGTGTGAAAACTATTTGCATTTTTAACATCATCAGAATTTCTTTCACCCCCAACTGTTTAGTTCACTGCTTGTATGATTATAATTAGCAAGGGGGTGGGTGGGAGTCATTTTATTCAATGCTAAATTGCATTCAAGAATTCTTAAAAGAAACAACTCCTAAAGTCTTCCCAATGCTGCAGAACAAGTGGGTGGGACAGGAGATGGTAGGTTTTTTGGGGTTTTTTGTTTGTTTGTTTTTTGCAGTTTTTGTCTGGGGTTGGGTTGGGTGTGAACCTGCCACCTCCAGCATATGGGGCCTGCGCCCTACTCCTTTGAGGCACAGGCGCTGCCCCAGTAGGGTTTTTTTTTTTTTTTTTTTTTTTTTAGATAGACGTCATAGTTTCTGCAAGAAAAAGTGGAGTCTTCTTAGAGCAGTAATTTGTGTTTCCATGCCTGTCCTGTATTCAGCTTACTTATGTAAATATGCAGAGAACATGGACGGAGCCCCTGTTCTAGGGCAGGCATTGAATTGGATGCTGAAGGACTCAGTCCCATGGACCAAGGAGGCTGTGGTGGAAGGACTGGAGTGGGGAGAGGGGAGTCCTCTCAACAAGACTCCACCAGGGAGTTGTTAGAAATCAGTTCCAAGGCACTTGCCCCGACCTGGAGCAGTGGCCGGCACATGGGTGTGCCATGAGAGATCTTAGGAGCGTGGTGACAATTTTGAAAGATCATTAAATTGTTTTTGAAAGAAGTTCAAAGCACAGTAAGTATATTCTTTTTTTAACTTTTTTTTTGATGAATATAATTTAAGTGTGCCACGAAAGTTTAAGTATAGGGTCAAGTGTGCGTGAGATAATGAAGGTGGACAGACACTAAGCCCAGGGGTGGTGAGGGCCAGGAGCTCCTTTCCGCGGACTGGCCCGAGTCCCCACTTCCCCACTTCCCCGGAGCTCACCGACGCTGCCACACCAGCCTCCTTTCTGTGTCCCTATGTGCCCAGTTGATTTCCACCTCAGCCCCCTGCACTGCGGGTGCCTGCCTGCCGCTTCCCCTTCCTTCTGTTCTCAGCCTCCAACGTCTCTCCTGCCCTGCCTGGGAGCCCCACAGAGCATCCTCTTTACCGTCCTTCGTGGCATGACTATACGATCTGGCTGAGTTATTTACCTGCGCAGCACCTGCCTCTTTCGCTCAAATATAAACAGAGCAGTTGCCAGGGCCTCGTCTGCCCTGGGCCACTATTCCCGGAACCGCTCAGCTGACTGCTCAGCATCAGGCCGTAGATGCTCAGGATACATGTATTTTTGAAGTGATTGGATACATGAAAGAATGAAATGGTTACTGCTTGGCCAGTTCATGCTATGACAGAAGAGGGCTGGGAGTGATACCGGGTGGGTGGTGCCCAGGCTCGGGCTGTGCCCGGCCGCCTGGGAGCACCTGCCCTGCCTTCTGCATGACCCCAGGGGTGTTATTGCAGCAGGATGCAGGAGGTGAGGGCTGGAGACCCAAGTGCGGCAGAGAGGGGCGAATGCAGCGGGAGCCTGCGGGTCCCTAGTTAGTTGAGGGAGAACACGGCCCAGCCCACATTACTGCCCGTGCCAACCCCAGAGCCCTCCCTTGGACCTAGAGAGCGCCCCTAGGGAGCAGCACAGCTACTCCCCTGTGCGCATTTCACAGGCCTCAGGGCAATGCAGAGCTCTCCCATTCAGGGATGAACAGGAACGCCCCCATTTCCTGGGCCTGGAGAATTTCTTAAAAATTTCCTAGACCTGGGAAATTTCATGAAAGGAGTGGTTTATTCACTTTGCCCTGAGCATAAGGGACTGTATCCATTTGTTACCAAGTCCTGGCCAAATGTAACTACGAAGGACCCGTGCTTCTGTGTACGCCCCTGGACTGAGGGCCCACGCCTCTGTGTACCCCCCTGGACTGAGGGCCCACGCCTCTGTGTACCCCCCTGGACTGAGGACCCGCGCCTCTGTGCACCCCCCTGGACTGAGGACCCGCGCCTCTGTGCACCCCCTGGACTGAGGACCTGCGCCTCTGTGCACCCCCCTGGACTGAGGACCCGCGCCTCTGCGTACCCCCCTGGACTGAGGACCCAGGTCAAGATTTTCTGACTTGGGTCTTTACCTCTTCCAGGAGCTCTGGTGCCTTTTCTGTATTCTTTTCTCTGCAATAAATTCTATCTTATCATTGATCTGTGATTCACGGGTTCATTCTTCAAATCCCTGAGACCAAGGACCTACTGAAGAAAGAAATTCCAGCAACAAGAGTACTGGGGATACTGAGGAAACAGGTAATATCAGACTTTGAGTCTGAACATTTTTTCCAGGGGACATCACATCTGAGCTTAGTTGAAAAGGCAGGGAGGAGTTAGCTGGGCAAAAAAAGAGAAAATAAACAGGAGCTTTCCAAATGAAGATGACAGCATTTTCATGGACTGTTAGTGGCTCCATGAAAATTGTACACTGGAATCTTAACCCCCAAGATTTTAGGAGGTATTACATGAGTATCAGGAGGTAGGACCCATGAGAAGTAATTAGGTCCTGAGGGAGAACCCTCGCAAATGAAATTAGTGCCCTTCCAGAGGGACTTCAGAGAACTCTGCAGTTTCTACTATACGAGGACACAACAAGAAGATGGTCAATTATAAAACAGGAAGCATACCCCTCTAGACACTGGATGTGCCCACACCTTGACCTTGGACTTCTCAGTCTTCAGAACTGTGAAAAATAAATGCTAGCCATCCAGTCTATGGTAATTTGTTAGCATTGCAAATAGCAGCTCGAACTAAGACAAATACGTACAGACAAGTATATATTTAATTGCACCCATAAAAGCATGAAAGTGCATAGGCTATCTGCCTTGAAATAAAAGACATATGCTAAATATTTTTCTCCCTTACTCTATCTCTGCTTCACTGGCCTTCCTATAGCCTAAAATACCTACAAACAATGGCAGGACAGCCTAAAGGAAATCACACTCTATGGAAAATCTATGCTGATTGTTTTACGTACATTGACTCATATGATCCAAGGTACTCTATAACCCCATGAAGTGGGCACTAAGATGCAAAAATTAAATAAATAAATAAATAAATAAACTTCCAAAGTCACTCAGCTAAGATAGCCAGGTTTCCAGTGCAGCTTAGTAAAACTACCAAGCTAGACATGCCTTCCTTTTGTACTGGAGCATTGAAGGATCTGATCAAATGCCAGGTGTTACAAGAGGAAGGAACACTGGAGCTGGCAGTGTTTTTAATGACAGAAAACACACAGTGCCTACTGGGTGAAGGCACCTTGCAAATGGGTAACAGGTGTGCCTAACTCACAGGTCCCATCAGGTGATGTGGTCCCTAAAACCTAGGTGGCAGGAGCCCAGGATAGTTGCCTCAGACCTTGGTTACCTGGTCTATCCCAGGATGCATGGACAAATACTGTCATTCTCTGGGTGTACAGTCTTATGAAGAATGGTGAGATGAACTGGCTAAGCCATTGTTAGACATTAAGAATTTAGTATCAATGAGCCTGTTGAATTAGATACCCCCCCACCCCCCATACATATATACCAGGGGTGGCGAACAAGTTCGACTACGCGCTCGGAGATCGCTCCTCAGAGGTCCCTCCTCAGAAGCAGCATAACAAAATCCAAACTTGGCAAAGAGCCACAGTATACAAAATAATGATAAGAGGCAAAGAGCC
>CAUYPK010169463.1:0-21183 GCA_963574355.1 Loris lydekkerianus
ATTGTATTTGTGTTTAATAATTATAATGAACAGATAATATTAAATATGAGTGAGATTTGCATGTTACCAACACAAAAACAGTTTTCCCCCCCCCCCCCAAAAAAAAAAAAAAAAAAAAAAAAAAAAACCCAGTAATCCCCATGGGTAACCACATTCTTGACGAGCTCTTAATCTTCCCCTGGTCATTCATTCCCCTGACAATCATCTGGAATAGCTCAGCAGAACAGGAGCAAGTTAGACACAGAATCTCCCCCACATTCACCCCCATGCCCTGCTTTGTTGAGTAGCACTTCCTCTACCACTTTTGCATTTTGCAAATCAAATTCATGTGAAAAAAAATGTTCTGTTTGTAGAACTCATAGTATTCACTTATAGCGCTCCTGTCAGGACTGCCAAGCGAGGAAAAGCCCCCATGATATGCTTTTGTTTCAACCTAATGCACAGATAATGAAACATGTTGGCCTCTTTTCTATTTCTGATCAGTTTTTAGACATCTTGTCAAGACTTATTTACTTTGCATGAGATTTTGGTTTCCTATTTGGAAATGTGCTTTTATACCACTTGAATTATTAGGGAAAACCTGCTGGAACGTATTGTCTGTGATTAGGCACATGTGATTTAAGTTTGCCGTTCATCAGTATGGCTCACCTGTTTGTACTGAAAGTCTCATTTTAAAGTTGCTACTTCACACTGTACTATACACCTTGTAATTTTTTAGATTTTTCACTTGTATGTTTTAAATATTTCCAGATGCCTTCAGTTTTAGCTGCTGTAAAATAGCTACTCTGTGTTATTTGATATAGGATTGTTTTTTAAAAACTCCGTTTATTTATACAGAGACATTTATAATATTTTACAAGCATTCTTATATTCTGAATAAATATTTCTAATTCCATGATGTACTTTAACTATGTTAATTAAAGGGTAAAGCTGTCCTTCTATAAAACTAGTTGGTGGTCGTCCATCAAACCATGATGCTTAACAGTAGAAGTCAAAGTAAGGGGGCTAGAAATAAGACTGTATTACACGCATTAGATCAAAATAGCAAACAGCCAAAGAAACCTCACTTGTGGCCAACTTTTATTTGGCTACTTTATCAATATTAGCATAATGGGAAATTATCTATTAAAGGGTCTTTTTTCCTTTTAAACATCCTTGAAATATGGGACGTAAGAATTAGCAGCGAGAGGAAGCTGCACATGACTAAGATGGCACGCGCTTTACGACAAGTATAGACAAGAAAGAACATTACAGTGATGTCAAGTTTTCACTATGGAGTCAAAGTACATATGACGACAAGAGTATAAAATATAAAATATCTTGGTCATTCTCCGTTTAAAAAAAAAAAAAAAAAAAATTTACTTACTATAGCTGACGTATCCAGCACAGAAGATGTCTTTCTCCCTTGAGATCCAAGGTCAAGCATTCCTATTAGAAAACCTAATTCTAGTACAAATTTAAGAACTGCTGGATTTGATATGCATATATCCAATTCACATCTCCAGCCCTCCACTATAATCTTGCTTTAAAGCAACAACCAAATTTAAAAATGTTTGGAATAAGGAAACATTTTTTGCAGAGGCACCTTTTTTGGGGAGGGGGGGACTTTTTGCAGGGTCTTGGCTCTACCTCCCAAGCTGGAGTGCAGAGGTGTCATCGTAACAGCAACCTCCAACTCCTGGGGTAGAGCAATCCATCAGCCTCAGTTTCCCAAGTAGCTGGGAACTACGGGCATGTGCCCCATGATTTCCTTGCTTTTTTTTGCAGAGATGGAGTCTTACTCTTCCTCGGGCTGGCATCAAAGCAATTCCCCTGCCTCAGTCTCCCTAAGTGCTAGGATTATTCACATGAGCCAGGGTGCCTGGCCAGAGAGACTGTAGCTTTCATCATCTATTAGATTATATGAACATATCTTTCTCTCATGTTTATCTCATACTTGCCATTTTCTATTGGTCCACAGGGATGGTAACTAAAATGAGGGACTTGGAACCTACAATGTGAAGTAACACAGCAGAAACCAGGTTAAGGTAGTAACTAAAACTGCCCAAGCCGCCAATTTTATTGATATTGCTTTACAGAGTCTAAATTTAACACAAAGTTTTTACAGAAAGCCAATATTTGAACAACCTTCCATCATTCAAATTTTATCAGTAAGAGAAAAGGTTTTTATATCTAAATTGGTAGTATTTACATCAAAAAGCTTTCAAAAAATAGCACATGATGACTAACTCGAGACACAGGACTTTCTTCATCTTCTCACGGTAGAGTGTAGCTGACAAGCCAGTGGTCTTTGGAAGGAAATACAGTAACTCTGCAACATTTAAACTCCAATGCATAAACACCAATTACCTAAAATGCTTTATTATAGTCACACGCAGTACAGGTAAACAAAACCAGTTTTTACCCTTTCATTGATACCGAGGGGCAAAGACAAAGCTACTGACCATTCAACTACCACGTAATAAATCCAGAAACACACAGATCTGCCCACCCTGCGGCACCAGTTCTTACAATAGGTGAACCCAACAGGTATTTTTCCATTACTTTTCTGCTCTCACCAAATGTCTGACAATTAACCGAAAAAGCACCAAGAACTTTATGCTACAATTGATAGAATTTCACTTGAAGGTTTTACTTACAGAGTCTTTCTGCAAGCATTAAAATGCCCTATCAGGTAAAGCAATAATACACTGCTATAATTTAGGCGGAAATTAAATGTTAAATCGTATCACATAAGAATGATTAAAGTCCAGTTTTCTCCTTGATCATCATATATTTAATGAAGCATTTCATCAATTTTGTCTATCAGCTTTTTTAGGTCCCTAATATAATAATTTGCTTAACATGAACCAGCATAAGTATCTTCACCTTTTTCAGGCTAAAACTTGCTCCCAAGCAAATTCAAATTGTTTTAAGACAAAGTATCTTCCATAAACGCTACAGCATAATGTAAAAATCCACTTCAAATCTTGTTTTGGAAACAGGCACAGTATAAAAAGAATTTTTATTCCGTTTCCCATCCAAACTAAACTGTACCCCCCCCCCATTTTGATGATACAAAAAAATCTTAACAGAATTTCACTTAAGTTAGCTAATACATGAACTACAATTCCATTTGATTAACCATTTTATTCTGACATACAATTGTTTTAAATTTTCATTAAAACCAACAAAATTAAAAGTCAGAATTGTACACGGATCTAGAATAAGTCAGTACTTACCAAAGATGATTTTTTCAAAAGTACTATTAAGGTATTAAGCTAATAAGCAAACTTCAAAAACAGTTATGAAAAAGCATATATAAAGCCAAACACTTCACACCTTTCTGTCCTTCCCCTATTTGCTTACTATAGAAAAAGTTTGCAATATTTATAATGTCAGGTTAGCTGTCTCCCATCCTAACTTTAATGTGCAATATGAACAAAGAAATTAAAAACTCATTTCTTTGGACACATCCATTTGAAATTAAATGGCTACTTGTGCAACATCCAAAGGCAACTTCAGAAGGAGCTGCACTGACAGTGGTGAGAGGCCTGGAGCAGCCCCTGGGCGGCTCCTGGGCATGTGTCAGTGCACATTGCTTGTCTACTGTGGGAAGAAGGCAAGGGCACTGCCCTATCTGCCAGAAGCACCAAGGTGTCCAGTCAAGCTGCTGTAGGTTATGACCTTCCTAAATTTCATTCAGTTAAGAACCTTTATTCTACATCACAAAGGCATATGCTAATTTCTTAAAGCTTGAGAAATGACAGTGTAGACTTCTGTCCAAAATGCAGCTACAGTTTTGGAACATCTGATACAATGAATTAAAAGTAGATCAATTAAAATGTAAAGTCTACCTCAAAAATTCCACTACCCTATGAAGGTTAACTAAGAGCTCTCCAAGATGGAGGACAGGCCGGCAGTACAGTGCCTATTTTACTCTGGAACCACACGAAGTTTTCTCGTTGCTCTCAAACCAGTTTGACAGCAACATGCATTGTGACTCAAAGAATACGGGTGTCCATAGCCCTCCTATCTGCCTGGGGCCCACGGGGTGAAACCACCACCACTGGAAGGAAAGATAACATCAATGCTTTCTAATCCTCACGAGGGCATATTCACCATAGAGATGCAGCATAAATGAAAAGATCAATCATTCTACACAAGTGACAAGATTGGGGGGGACCCTCAATGTCTTCTTCCTGGCCAGTCACACCAAAAAAAAAAAAAAAAAAAGTCTTCAAATGGCACTCAATGGACAGTGGCTAACAGCCCAAAATAACAACATCAACCAAAAAGGAACCCACCAAGAAACAGAAAACGTATATTGGGGGCTTTGCCTTCCAATGGACAAAAGGAAGGAACTCTATTGAAGAGCAGGACCATGTGGGACAAAGTTACCACCACAGGCAATGACCGTGCCTTCAGCCTTTCTGCAGAGCACCCCTAACCAGAGCCATCTATCCAGCTAAGGCAAGCACCTTACGGGGGCTAATTCCTTTTAGATTGTGCTTTTGATGTGCTAGCCTGGCTAGACCATACCCCTCTGGCTAACTAAAGACCCAAGATAAACGGAATGTTTTTATTTTAATATGGGAGCACAGATTAAATATTCCATTTGAACATTTCTCAAGATAAGACCTCTCCATACTTTATCATAGTTTTTTGTTTGTATTTTATGTTGAAGAATAAGCAACTCAGCAGGTGGAAAAGCCAAGACTATAGGTCCATTCCCACGGCGCAGAGCCAGCTCCACTCCCCAGCTCCAGACTGCCATTTTCAGTAGTTCATGCTGTTTGTCATAAGAAAACTAAATGGAAAGGAGCTAATCACTCCTCAGGACAAATGTACAGCTACCACTGTGAAGTGACTGCGATATACGCAGCTGATTACAGCTGTGCGCGTCCTGGGTTACCTTCCCATAAGAAAGCTGTGTACTGCAGTTTGGCTGGAGTCCTAAGGTGTCAGCCCAGGAAGGACCAGACTCCCAAACACTTGTCTTTAAAGAGAAAAATTGCTTTAGATTCACTGGATTGCTTAGCAATCATACTTAGAAAGATTAACTTTATCCAGGGCTAGAAAACACTCGGCAGTGGCCACGTGTATGAGACTGTGCTTCGGCCATGCGTTGACCCAGTGTCCAGCCTGGTGCATCTCGGAGCACTCAAGCACTGAGACGTCCTCTAAAGCTTCTTCCCTGTACCCTTTGCCCAGTAACTACAGCTACCTTTTCCTTTCTATAAGCATAATCCATCATATTTTTTTAAAACTGCAATCTAAAACTCTTTCAAGGCATCAGACAAAGCCTGTGCTGTCCACTTGCAATCTCCCGCGTCCCCTACACAGGAACACAGACTTTAAAAGCAGCTTGTTCCCAGGAAGATGCGGAGGAAGCCCATCATAATCTCATCTGTAGACTTTTTTGGCAACTATACAAATGCACTTTAAAGTCTTAGGACATGCTACAAAATGAGAAATTCTAACTAGACTTTATCAACCTGTCAAGAATAAGACCTGACCAAACTGTTGTTTTACTAACACTTGTTTCCCTAGAGACAGGTATGTAAAGGATAGGATACCTTTAGAAAAAATAATGGTGTCTTGCTTATCGCTAATCTAAAGCTACAACAATACATATGAACGAACCCCTTCCCCCAGACTAGAAAATAATCCAAGTCAAAATTACCAAGAAGAAAATGATAGTGAGTCTGACTTTATAATAACTATGATAAATATACAACGAAAATACTGCCTCAGAGGATGTAGAAACACAACAAATGTCAATCAAGAAAATCTCTGAGCAGGGAAGTCCACCAATACAAAAATAAAGAAAAAATGCCGAGATGGTTTCTTAATAAGAAATAACTTGGCAAAAAGTCTAATTTTATAATTCACTTTGCTTTTCTTACTAAGTTGTTAGAGACTTTAAAGAAAAAAAAAAAAAAAAACCCAAAGTTAAAAATACATGTAAGGAAATAGTGAAATGTTTTTAATGCACACATGTACTCAGACCTTACCTTTCTATTGAGTTTTATAGAAGAATTTAATTCCTATAATGAAAGAATGTTATTCACTTAGATTTGAAATCTTCCCCCCCCCCCCCCTTCCCTTTTGACACAGAGTCTGGCCCTGTCACCCTGGCTGGAGTGCAGTGGCATCATCATAGCTCAGAGCAACCTCAAACTCCTAGGCTTAAGCAATCTTCTTGTCTGAGCCTCCTGAGTAGCTGAGACTACAGATGCGTGCCACCACACCAGCTAATTTTTTTTCAATTTTTAGTAGAGATGGGGTCTCAGTCTCCCTTTCACTCAGGCTGGTCTTAAACCCCTGACCTCAAGTGATCCTCCCACCTCAGCCTCCCAGAGTCCTACGATTACAGACATGAGCCACCACACCTGTAACCCTAGCACTCTGAAATGTTTTTTATCTGACATAACACACAAATAACACACTAAAGCCTTTAAAAGTACCAACCCACTCTTATAGCATAAAATTAATTTTGCTACATATTTTCATTATCTGTACTTATGAATTGATACTTAATAGAAAAATATTCAAAGCTCAAAACAGCAAGCAATGACCATAATTTCTTTGACAGCATTTGGGAGACTTTCTTTTATACATGAATACAAAAATCCAACTTAATTTCCCAGCGCCTTTAATCAAATTTCACCCAGGCTAAAAGAGTTCTACGAGGGCCTCAGACCTCAGCAGATGCTCATGTCTCAAGAGGGTATCACTATTTGAAATCCTAAACCATTTCACTTGCTATTTCTTAATAAAAATTTGTGAAAAGCATATAAACCATACCCTTATCTTGTGGATTACTATGGTTAAGTACAAAAACAATTCATTTAGCATCTTATAAATCATCAGAGTTGTACATAAAAGCACCTACTAAAAGTTTGTAAAAAATAAAAGATTCACAGTGCACTGCACTTTGGAACATATAAAGGCTGGAACCTAAGAACATTTAAAAAGTGAATTCTAAGACTTATATCTCTCTCAAAGGCATAAAACATAATGAAGCCACACTATTCCTCTCTCATCTAGCTTCTTAAAATGCAGCACTCAGTAGAAGCAAACTATTGCATATTCAGCACACTACTTGATTCCTCAAACCATGCGACCACCTCTCAGAAGAGAAATCCGTTCTGTGCTAAGCGTGGCCTTTCCCAGGTATCTCGACCCTGAGGAATGCACATGCAGGTTCGAGGGAATGAGCACAGTAGGTGTACAAAAACGGGTACACCAAACTTAAAACATTTTCTGCATAGTAAAGTCACATCATATATATCACATAAACTTTAACATACATCTTTTAACTCTGTAACCCCAAACTGTCAAGAGAGCTAAAAGCCTAAAGTTATCCTAACCGCACCCCAACATGCCCTTATTTTGTTCCACAGTGCATTAAATGAAGCAGCACAACAGCAATGACAGTGAACCCTAGTTAAACTGCTGTGACCATAAAGATCAGCTGTGGGTTCTTGAAAAGATTCGACTCCATTAGAGGCCATACTTCTGGTAACTAATCTCTTTTGCTTCAGTATTGAGAGCTGAAAAATCCAACTCTACAGGCACTAGAAAGACTGACCAAACTACTCACTTAAAAAACACATACAAAAAAAAAAAAAACACTAAAAATTAAATGGTTTCCAAATGACAGTTAACGAGTGAAAATTATTCATCTGCCAGGCAAACTATGTTTTCACTCCCTTAACAATTTAATAGAAATCTGGAATGCTGGGACCAAATATAAATATGGCTCAAGGAGACCCAAGCAAAGCAGCCGTATTTCTGAAAAGAACAGTTAAGAGTTTCCAGACACAATCATATAACCCATTAAAAATCAAAGGTCACAGAAGGATTCACAAATTTGTCACATTAAAAGATGGAGGATACTGGGTAACATAATTCTATACATGCTGCAGTAACTGTGGATTCTCCTGCTTAGCACCAAAAGGGTGACACTTTCAATAATAAATAGAATTTCTCCTTTAAAAGCTAAAGCAAAGTACTACCAAGTGAATTCCTTACAAAAGCCCTTCTGTTAAAAGTCCCATGGGGTTAAGTAGAACCCCTATTAAATAGGTTACCTGTACAGAATAAAGATTTCCGCAGTAACATTTACAAGCAGAGAAATATTTTGAGGATACCACTGTAAAAAAAATTTAAGTCACATGATAAAAGCATGATGCACATATGCACACACCCCACACACACTCTCAAACACCCTCCACCACCCCCAAGAAATACCTTCAGTGAGATCAGACACAGCCAAAACACTAAAGCTCCATAGAGCCCTGGTGATTGTCCTCAACTATAGCTGAAATTCTCCTTAAAATGGGTGCTGATATCCTTTACTTGGATTAAAGAATCCTGAAGGAACAAGATACATTCCTAGGACTGATGTATGCTACCTTCATGTAACATACACAATGGCAACCTAGTGAAATGCATTATTTGTACTTGGGTAAACTGCACACCCCTTCCCCATTCCATCATCCAGGGGCTTCAGCACACCAGTCAAAGCCTGTCAGTCTCTGCTACTATTGCAAATTGGAACCTAATATGCCATCAGTTTCCATAGATCAACACTGAGATGTGATATAAAACTTGATAATGTCAGTTTTCCATACATATTTACACTACTGGAATATAAAAGAAATTTCCACAAGAACAAAATCATTGTGTAATACTAAAGGGTTGGAGGCAAGATAGTAAAGACACCACCCAGTGTGACCACGGCTGGGCAGCTCCCCCTGCCAGCCTCTCTCCAGCAGTCCTGCGGGTCTTCTACTAACTGCCCTGCCACATGACTCAAAATACAGCATGAACGCCTCCTCAACTCAACCCCCCTCCAGGCTGCAGACTCTGTCCTTATGAAGTGCTAAGGTTCATTCTGAACATGAACATTATATTGCAGAAGCTGGCTCAAAAAAAATCCCTCCAACAGAACTGCAAACAGAGATCAGAAGCAGGGGAATGCACAAAATGCCACCAAAGTAGATGATGTACAATCTTGACATCTGTGGCACTTCAGCTCTTGAGTTCATTTAACAATTGGTATTTTAAGTTTCTTTTAAAAACTTCAGTAAGTAAACTATTAACTATAATCACTCTGATAGGCAGACAGAGCATTCCCATTAACTTGGCTACTTGATAACCCAAAACACTATTTTCTTGGCCAGAATGCAAAATAAAGCCCACAGTGACACAAAATAAATGCCCTTAATAAAAGCAACTTGAACTTGTACCAAACACTGAAAAGGTAGATCTGCATGAAAGATTATAAATGCGTTTACAGTGCAAACTCGAGTTTTCTTTCCACTTTTTCTTCTGCACAAAAAAATGTCTTCAGAAACATTGCCTCCCTGCATTTCTTTAGAACACCTGAGAAAGGTAAGGCTTGAGGAGACACTCACTACAATGGGTCTCTGACCTTGGGACTTCTATGTCTGCTCCTATCAAAGGTCCAAATTCTTCATTATAGCATTATGATCAAACTTGAAACTCAAAAAGGCTCTGGATGAGAAGGGGAACTTGCAACGTCCATTACATGCCACAGACTGCCCCTCGGCATGTTCCAGCAACTGGTCTTCACTGGAGCGAGGTAAGTCATAAACAGCATCTGTTTAAGAAATTTAAAAAATAAGCTCAGTAGCCTTAGCAAAAAATTAAACATTACCCTTAGCCTTTTGTTATAAAGAAATTCGTAGAGAGTACATATTTATCTTTTCACACTCTAAATTTAACCCCAAGTAGAACGGCTGAGATACATATTTTCCTTTTCCTAAACTGATGCTCCACTGACTAACATTCAAAATTTTAATGTCTTTAACACTTTTGGCATTCCCTTGCCTTCAAACCCGGGCATAACTTTACCCCTTTTACTTGTATTTTGTACAAACATAATGGAACCTTCTTGAAAGAGATCAAAAAACAAAGCACCATAAACAGTACAATTACCCTGTAAAAATTACAAAGATTATAATTCTAAAAAAATAAAGCTAGAGTTTGGTAAGTCTTCCAGGAATATATCAAACTAAAGAAAAAAAATCAAAATTTTCCAAATCACAGTACAACACAACTCTAAATTATCTGGGCTGATTTTTTCTTTTAAACAGAGAGGGACCTGGCCAGAAAAGTTGGAGTGGAATGGACACCAAGGCAGGAAGTGAAGTGTGAAGTGAGGCCTCCTAGGACAGCTTGTACTGAGTGGAACGGACACCAAGGCAGGAAGTGAAGTGTGAAGTGAGACCTCCTAGGACAGCTTGTACTGAGTGGAACGGACATCAAGGCAAGAAGTGAAGTGTGAAGTGAGGCCTCCTAGGACAGCTTGTACTGAGTGGAACGGACATCAAGGCAGGAAGTGAAGTGAAGTGAGGCCTCCTAGGACAGCTTGTACTGACTGGAATGGACATCAAGGCAGGAAGTGAAGTGTGAAGTGAGGCCTCCTAGGACAGCTTGTACTTCTTCCTCAAGACAGCACCAAGTTTTATATATTCACCTCATACCCCACAGTGCTAGATATACTGAGTTATATTCTGTGTCTTCTTTAAAGTTTCTAAATATAATCAGCTTAAATAACTCATTTTTGAGTATATATTAATTAGACTTAACTATCAGCATATCATGTCCCCACCACCCAAGGTGGCCAGGGGAAAAAAAATCCTATCAAGAGAGTTTCTACTCCCGTAACTTCTCTATGGGAGAACTCCAATGAGGGGAAACTCAGTAAATGGTGCTGAGACAACTGGATGTCCACAAGTAAAAGAAACCGGACCTTTATTTACACTGTATACAAAAACAAATTCAAAATGGGTTAAGACGTCAGTGTTAGTCCTGAAACCCAGAAGAACCAGCGAAGAAAAAGGAAAAGCTCCTGAACATTGGGCTTAGCAATGCTTTTGAGTTTTGGATGACACCAAAATACAGGCAAAAATAAAATAAAAGCAAAAATAAACCCATGGGACCACCTCCAACTAAACTCAATGACAGTTCCTACAGTTAGCCTTAATCGTCATAAAACAGGCTTTAAATATCTCTTTCATCTCTTTTAAAATAGCTTCTGTCAGCGTGGCTCACCCCTGAAATCCTAGCATTCTGGGAGGCCAAGGTGGGAGGATCTCTTGAGCTCAGGAGTTTGAGACCAGCCTGAGCAAGAGCAAGACTTCTCTCTCTACTAAAAATACAACAGAAAAAATTAGCTGGGTGTAGTGGCAGGCACCTGTAGTCGCATCTCCTAAGGAACCTGAGCCAAGAGGATAGCTTGAGCGAAGAGTTTGAGGTTGCTGTGAGCTAGGCTGACACTACGGCACTCTAGCCTGGGCAACAGAGTGAGACTCTTGTCATTCATAAATAAATAAAGCTTTCATCTTGTTTAAATTACAGACAGTATTATAAAGAAGGAATATAACACTGCTTTTCATTTCTTTGACTTTTCTATATAAAACTCTTAAATTTAGGTGGTAAATAAATGCATATCTATTTCACAGGAAATTTCATACAATTCAAAATAGCACCTAAGGAACCCTTCTAAATGATACCTAGTAAATCAATATTACAAAAAAAAAAAAAAAAAGAGAAAAAAAAATCAGTATTACCAAAGAGCATTCTACATTTACTAAAATTACTTTCCAAATCAGACAACACACCTGCTTTTCGTAATTGAGGAAAGACAAATTACAAACATCATTGTCATAAAAGCTATCCTTAGAACCACCTTTAAATGTTGATCATTATCACCTCCAAAAAGAGAAAAAATGCCCCCCTTCTGAAGTCAGCACATCCCTTACAGGTACATGAGAATGAGGTTCTTCACCTTTCAAATACCTGGCTCTTTCTACTCTGCAGCTAAGACTTATTTACTATGTTTATGCACTGCATGAAGGCTTACAGTCACAAAATAAGTAGCACAGTCAAAAGGCAAATAATTTCACTTTTTGATCATCTAAATAAATTCACTTTAGCCAGTTTCATATTTAGACATCTTCACACATAAGGACTCTTTCTACAGAACATAAGTGCTTAACTCTTCTTGCCTAACTACCACAGTTCATCATATATGCCATTAAAATCAAAGTTAGCTAAAACCTAACCAAATCACACAAGGCAGAGATTTTAATAAGACAGAAAATGACTTGCCTGTTTCAAAATTATCCTGAAGTTTTCGCGGATGAAGTTTCTTTTCACATTTCTATTAAAAATAAAATACACATACACGCAATCTCCTGTTATTTAACTTATTAAAAATCAGAAGCCACATTATAAAATTTCTCACAAAGAAAATTAAACCGGGAATATAATCACCATTATTGACTACATTTCTCATCTTGAGCTAATTACTATTAACATTGGGGTGTATATCTTTCCAGCATTTTTTCCATAAAGATACGGATGTATTCATATATTTTCACAAAACTGTATAAATTTTAAATGGAATTATGATAAAAACTACCATCCTATAACTTTTAAAATCTAAAACATTGTCTGAACTCGGCACCCGTGCTCAGTGGTTAGGGCACCAGCCATATGAACCAAGGCAACGGTGTTTGAACCCAGCCCAGGCCTGCTAAACGGCAATGACAACAAAAAAAAACAGCTGGGCATTGTGGTGGGCACCTGTAGTCCCAGCTACTTAGGAGGCTAAGGCAAGAGAATCGCTCAAACGCAAGAGTTTGAGGTTGCTGTGAGCTGTGACTCCATAGCACTCTATTGAGGGTGACACAGTATCTCAAGAAAAAGGAAAAAAAAACTGAGATAAATATTAAAAAAAAAACAAAAACCCATAAATACAATCTAATACATTGCGAACAAATTATTTTTTTCAATAAATAAAACCTAAGTTGTCATTTTTACTGACTTCATGGTAGTCTGCTGTACAGATCTATGATCCTACATTTAATAACATATTCTTGGATACTTAGATCATTTCTATCTTTTCATTGGTATAAAGAATAAGGGGATGAACATTCTTTAACTTCTCCTTGTAGGGAGTTAAGTGTTTTTGTTGTTGCTTTTCTTAATTAAGAGACAAGGTCTTGCTGGAGTGCAGGGGCCCAATCATGCCTCACTATACACTGAATTCCAGGGTTCGAGTGACCCTCCTGCCTCAGCCTCCCAAAGTGGTAGGATTATAGGCATGAGCCTGGCCTGTAGGCACTTTCTTAGAATTTTGATACAGCCAAACTCTCTCTAGGTTGTACCAATTAGTAATTTTTACATGTTGTCCATACACTCAATAATCAAGAACTGGGCGTTATTAACATTTCATCTTTGCGGCTTGGGGAGGGAAAGTGGGATCCCGTCTTAATTTATATTCTTTGACGACACACACGGCTTCACATTTTTCACATTTATCACTATTATGTTTTCTCTTATAAATTGTTCACATACTTGTTCTCCATTAACTTTCTTTTTAAAAAACTACCTGTCAGGTGGCGCCTGTGGCTCAAAGGAGTAGGGTGCTGGCCCCATATGCCGGAGGTGGTGGATTCAAACCCAGCCCCGGCCAAAAACCACAAACAACAAAACAAAACAAAACAAAACAAAACAAAAAACTACCTGTCCCATTTTTTGTTAGAAACCAATGTGGAATTTTATTTAAAACCTTTTAAGCATCAATTAATATTGTCTCCTTTGTTCTTGTCACTACTTTAATCAGAGAAAAAATAACAGTAGGACAAGAAGTCTGCTAATAAACCAACCTCCAGAGCACATCTACTGAATCACTGCACCTCAATAAACAGCATCCAAAGAATTCAGCCAAAAAGGTTTTGCTGAAAATTTGAAATTATCATCACCACTCCCCGCTGAACAAATGAAAAGTAGGTGAAGCTACAATAAGAAAATCCAACATTAAATATCAGTCAGGATTAAAAAAAAAAAGAGGCAAGGAGACCATTAGTTATGAATTAGCTTCTGGAACACAAACTACATAAAAGAATGAAAGGAAATGCCTTAAAGTGTTCAGTATTATTACCTGTCTGCAGGCCTCCTCTAATGAGAATGGCACTGGCTACAGATGTTTAAAACTCTCCATCAACTTGAAGGAATAAAGACACATTATAAACTTTTCCCAAATCTTTAATTTCATTAAAGTAATACAGAATATTTAGAAAAACATAAACAGAATAGTTAGCCAAAAAACTGCTCTAGAGAACAGGTCTCGCTATAAATTGGTTTTTCTGTTGTTGGTTTCTGAAACAGAGCCTCACTCTCTTGCCTAGGATAGAGTGCCATGGCATCAGCCTGGCTCACAGCAACCTCAAACTCCCAGGCTCAAGTACTCCTCCTGCCTCAAGCCTCCCGAGTACCTGGGACTACAGGCACCTGCCACAATGCCTGGCTAATTTTCCTGTTTTTAGTAGAGACGGGGTCTCACTCTTGCTCAGGTTGGTCTCAAACTCCTAAACTGAAGAAATCCTCCCACCTTGGCCTCCCACAATGCTAGGATTAAGGCATGAGCCATCACTCCCTGCTTACACAGTGTAAAATGTGAAAAGTCACAGAAAAAGTGAAGATAGATGTACAGTTGCATCAAAAGAGATTTTTACTGTGAACGTAACAGTGCACAATTTAGCTCCATAAAAAGTCTATCACAATTTAGCTCCATAAAAAGTCTATCAATATAGGAAGGCACAGCAGCTCACACCTGTAATCCTAGCACCCCAGGTGGCAGAGGCAGGAGTAAGCTCAGGAGAGTTTGAGACCAGCCTGAGCAAGAGTAAGACCCGGTCTCTCTCAAAAATAGAAAAACTTAGCTGGGGTTGTGGCAGGTTGTAGTCCAAGCTACTCAGGAGGCTGAGGCAGAAGGATCACTTAATCCCAGGAGTTTGAGGTTGCTAAGAGCTACAATGCCACAGCACTCTACCCTGGCAACAGAGGAAGATTCAGTCTCACAAAAAAAAAAAAAAAAAAAAAAGTCACGCAACAATAATGTGTCAATTAAAATAAGATCAAAGCAATAACCTTAGTGTGCCTGGACGGAGCCCTTGCTCCACTCTTAAAAAGGACAAACTGCCCAGTTAGCGCGGTGGCTGTGCTCTTACCATCAAGGAGCTCTGCTGCTTGGCTGGCTGGCTGTGGGGCCCATTAGTTCTCTTCTTTGGATTAGGTGAATCTTGATACTGTTTTCTGCCATTTCCTCGTAGACTTTGATTCTGTTTTTCCAGTAAGAAATGAAGCATGCATGTATAAGGTAACAGCACAAAAGAATCCACTCCCATGACTTTGTTTAGCTGGTTCTAGCAAGTTTCCAGCAAGCGCTGCCCCCCCAATTTTCATAAATCACCATCTCAATGTTTCCTTATAGAAGATAAGGCTTCACAAAACAAGATTCCTCTTAAAGTATGAAATAGCAAGTACAACAGTCCCCAGCAACCTTTCCACACCTGCTGCCTTATCCCACTTCTGCTTACAGATTTGGGAACATAAACATACACAAACAGTAGCTCTCTGTGAGGGAACGCCGAGGCACACTGGCAGGAAATAGGCAGCACACAGAATCAGCCACTATCTTAAACAGCCGCTTTAAGTTAGTAACAAATAGGTACTGTCACATAATTATCTCATTTCACAAAATAACACCGAAAAATGGTGTTTATAAAATGTCGGCCATTATTCCTAAATGTAGGCATAAAACCTAAATATGCAGTTGTGTATATCTTGTTTTTAAACTGCTTTCAATCAGGCATGGTGGTCTCCGAGTGCAATCCCGAGGCCGAGGAACGCTTCAGGCCAGGAGTTCCAGACCAGCATGGGCAACATAGTAAGATCACCTCTGTACAGAAAATTTAAAATTTAGCTGGGCATGCTGGCATGAGGCACAGCAAGACAGTCACCAAAAAAATCATTTTAGATAGATAAACTGCTTTCACATGAGTTAATCTGCCCATGCCAAAAATCTAAGTTTAAACTAAAACATATGAACTTTCTTTTTAAAGACAAGAGTCTCACTCTGTTGCCCAGACTACAGTGGCATGATAACAGCTCACTGCAATCTCCAACGCCTAGGCTCAGGCAATCCTCCTGCATCAGCACCCCAGCAGCTGGGGCTCCAGGCTGGTGCCACCACATCCAGGTTTTGTTTTGTTTTTTTTAGAGATGGGTCTTGCTATGCTTAAACTCCTGGCCTCTAGGCTAGGCATGGTGGCTCACGCCTGTAGTCCTAGCATTCTGGGAGGCTGAGGCGGGGGTGGGGTGGGGGGTGGGTGTGCTTGAGCTCAGGAGTTTTGAGACCAGCCTGAGCAAGAGCAAGACCCCATCCCTAAAACTAGCCAGGCGTTGTGGCAGGCACCTATAGTCCCAGCTACTCAGGAGGCTGAGGCAAGAGAATCACTTAAGGCCAAGAGTTTGAGGTTGCTGTGAGCTATGACACCATGACTCTCTACCAGGGGCGACAAAGTGAGACTCTGTCTCAAAGGAAAAAAAAAACAAAACCCCACCTAGCCTCAAACAATCCTCCTGCTCTGGCCTCCCAAAGTGCTGGGGTTACAAACATGAGCCACTATGCCTGGCCTATGTATTATTTATTGTGGTACAACATACATGAAGTTTACCATTTCAACCACTTTTAAGTATATAATTCAGTAGCAGCAAGCATTACCACAAACTTGTGCAATCATCGCCACTATCCACTTCCCAAACTTTTTTCCATCATCTCAAACTTTATACCCAAAACTGTATCCTTCCCTGTAGCCACTGGTAACTCTAGTCCACTTTGTGTCTCTATTAATTTGTCAATTTTTTTTTTAAGACGGAGCCTCACTTTGTCGCCCTGGGTAGTATGTTATGGTGTCACAGCTCACAGCAACCTCAAACTCTTGGGCTCAAATGATTCTCTTGCCTCAGCCTCTCAAGTAGCTGGGACTACAGGCGACCGCTACAATCCCAGGCTATCCTTAGAGATAGAGTCTCACTCTGGCTCAGGCTGGTCTCAAACTCCTGAGCTCAAGCAATCCACCCACCTTGGCCTCCCAGAGTGCTGGGATTATAGACGTGAGCCACTTGTGCCTGGCTATTTTTAGAGACAAGGTCTAGCTCTGGCTCAGACTGGTCTGGAACCTGTGAGCTCAGGCAATCCACCCGCCTTGGCCTCCCAGAGTGCTGGGATTACAGGCATGAGCCCCCGCACCTGGCCCTTATAGTTAACTTTTTAAGAAACCTCAAACTGTTTTCCAAGGCACAAACACCATTTTACTTCCCATCAGGAATGCACAAGGGCTTCAATTTCTTCACATCCCCTCAACTCTTGTTATTTTCTGGGTTTTTTATGTTTTTTAGTATAGCCATCCTAATGGTTAAGAAATGGTATCTAACTGTGATTCTCATTTGCTTTTCCCTAATGATTAATGCTGTGTGTGACAAATATGTAAAAGAAGCAATTAATAACAATAACAACAATAGGGTGGCGCCTATGGCTCAAAGGAGTAGGGCACCGGCCCCATATGCCAGAGGTGGTGGGTTCAAACCCAGCCCCGGCCAAAAAAAACTGCAAAAATAATAATAATAATAACAACAATAACGTTGAGCATCATTTTGTGAACTTATAGGCCACGTGCATTTCTTCTCTGGAAAACTATCTAAGTCCTTTTCCCCAATTTGCATTGGGTTGTTCTTTTCCTGCCGAGTTCTAGGAGTTCCTTACAGAAATGTAGGATGTTAGTTTCTAGATGTTAATTCCTTATCACATATATGATTTGCAAATATTTTCTCCCCTTTTGTAAGCTGTTTTCACTCATTTGATACTGTCCTGTGAAGCATAGAAGTTTTTCAATTTTAACAAATGAAGTATAAAAAAATGAAAATAAAAAATAAAGTGGTCCCCAAATGGATAGTTAAAAAAGACAGATAATACCAAGCTTTAACGATGTGAAATAATTGGAACACTCATGTATTTTGCTAGGGATATAAACTACTTGAGAAAATTATTCGCAAGTATATACTCAGTAACACAGGTATATCCAATGATCCAACAATTCTTTTAGTTATTTTTAATTGCACAAAAGAATTGTGTCTGTTCTCCAAAAGACATATACTAAAAATAACAGCATTGTTTGTTAAATCCAGGAACTGAAAACAAGCAAACTGTCCATTAAAAGTAGAGAGGATAAACCGTGATACAACTGTATGTTACAGTAACGAAAATCAAATTTTACTAGACACTGTTAACTTTTTTCCTCAAGAAAGCCAACAGATCCTATTTTTCTTAATTTGGAACATTATGACTTATTTTCATGTATTTTTGTTTGTTTGAGACAGAGTCTCACTTTGTTGCCCTTGGTAGAGTGCCGTGACATCACAGCTCACAGCAACCTCAAACTCTTGGGCTAAAGTGATTCTCTTGCCTCAGCTTCCCAAGCAGTTGGGACTACAAGTGCCCACCACAACACTCATCTATTTTTTTGTTGCAGTTGTCGTTGTTTGGCAGGCCAGGGCTGGGTTCGAACCCACCAGCTCCAGTGTATGTGGCTAGTGCCCTAGCCACTGAACTACAGGCACCAAACTATGATTTGTTTTGTTTTGTTTTTGTAGAGACAGAGCCTTGCTTTATCGCCCTCGACAGAGTGCCGTGGCCTCACACAGCTCACAGCAACCTCCAGCTCCTGAGCTTAGGTGATTCTCCTGCCTCAGCCTCCCAAGTAGCTGGGACTACAGGTGCCCGCTATAACATCCAGCTATTGTTCCCCCAGCTATTTTTTTGTTGCGGTTCGGCCAGGGCCAGTTTTGAAACCACCACCCTCAGTATATGGGGCCGACACCCTACTCTGAGCCACAGTTGCCACCCCATGATTTGCTTTTAAATGAACATTTTGGCGGCATATATATCGAAGTCAAATATTAACTCTTATTACTTAACTTCATCGGATTTATACCAAAGCTGTAACAGTTCAGGAGTCTCAGCCCTACTCCAAATCATCATAAACACAGCAGCCTTTGATTGGTAATCCAGAGCTCTGTAACTGTTAATATGCAGTACCTCGATTTAGAGGGATTTCAAAGCCAAGTGGTCTAAATTTGTGAGAAATCTGAATTGTGTATCACTCACCTTTGCTTTTAAAAGGTCAGACATTTCCAAATGGTTATTACACAGCTTCTGCTGCAGCGGCTGCCTGTGCATCACCCACTGGTCACCAGGAGAACCATCAGGAAATAACTGCTGGCTGTGGCGGAATTTGGTTCGACTACAGATATCAAGATTTTAAAAACAGAAATCAGATCAGAAAGTTTTCACTTATAGTTCTTTTAGTTCATTTTTTATTTTATTTATTTATTTTGAGACAGTCTTACTATGTTGCCCGCGGTAGAGTGCTGTGGCATCACAGCTCACAGCAACCTCCAACTCCTGGGTTTAAGTGACTCTCTTGCCTCAGCCTCCCAAGCAGCCGGGGCTGCTTTTTTTTTTTTTTTTTTTTTTTGATGCAGTTGTCATTGTTGATTAGCAGGCCTGGGCCAGGTTTGAACTCGCTTGCCTCAATGTATGTGGCCAGCACCATACACACAGAGTTACAGGCGCCACCCTGAATGGTTTATTCTACAGACTGGACACTTTGCTTTCTTATGTACTATCTAGCTCCCCGGACTGGGGGCGTAAGTGACAAGAGCGCAGAGACTTGTGTCTCCCTTGTCTACATGTCATCCCTAGCACACAGAAAAATGCCTGGTATTCAATAAATATTTCTTAAATGAATTAATAACCTATTATTTCATCCCAGACATTTAAAAGTTATCCACACTATCTCCTCCCCATAAATGATTATACGATATTGTCAAAAGTCTGAAGAAAATAATTATTTCTAAATTTAGCTGAAATGAATGTAAGCAGATTTTCCTTATTAGTAGGACAAGCAACTCATCCTCTTACTAAGATGTTTAAGTCATGGCATTTGATCCTATACAGGTCAGCTATGAATCCCATGCATGCTGAAAGAGGATCTGAGAATTAAGTTATTTTCTAAAGCAAAAAGTTAAGGGGCCCCACGAGGTGGGGTACTGGCACACCTTGTGTGGAGGGCATAACCACAAGAGGGCCTCTACCTAACAAAACCAAATATTTTCACCTGGTTGTTTGTACCCTCACATTAACATGAAATAAATTTACATAAAGCAAAAATAAAATAAAATAAAAATTAATGGGCACAAGACTAGGGATCAGCAAATTAAACAAAAATCCAGTTTCAAATTCTTCTGCTGACAGCCTGTACTGGTGCAGTAGTCTGCAACCAAGATAACAAATCTCATTAAGTTACCACGTCCGTGTATTAAGTTACCAGTCCAAAGTCACAGATCCCAAGAATCACATCGTAGTAAGTTGCAGAATATTTCAGAGTTCTCCTCCTTTCCCGTTTAAAAATTACAATTTCAGTCTTTCCATCCTTTCTTTAGATAAATTCAGATATTTCCTCTAACACATTAGAATAGACATTAGTCTAGATTCTAAAAATATACATAAAAACCTGAAAATTGGTTAGAGTAGTTGCTTCGTCATCTCCTTACCCAGACCCCTAGACTAAAAGATAAGGGACTCACACCACAGTATGGTGACGATTCTGCTAAACATGAACAATTTTTTTTTTTTTTTTCAAACATTCTCATTATTTCTTAACTTTTTGGTAGTGTCTTTGTTTCTTGTTAATCTCAGCTTCATTCCTGCCTCCCTTACGTTTTCTACCCTGCTTCACCTGCTTCTGTTGTGTATAATTTGATGATTACAGCCGTGGATCCCAAAAGCCATCTCCAGGCATCTAGTCTAAGCTCCCGTCCTCACAGCATCCATATAAACCAGAACACTGCACTCACTCACAACTACTGATACACATGTGCAGCTTACTCCTATTAATTTCTGAAGCCCTTTTCATGTTTACATGGATGGAGCTGGAACATACTCTTCTTAGTAAAGTATCTCAAGAATGGAAGAAAAAGTATCCAATGTACTCAGCCCTACTATGAAACTAATTTAGGACTTTCACATGAAAGCTATAACCCAGTTACAACCTAAGAATAGGGGGAAGGGGGAAATGGAGGGGAGGGAGGGGGAAGGGGCATTGGTGGGATTCCAATTGGTGGGAATACCATTACAAGGGTATATGCGAAACTTAGTAAATGTGGAATGTAAATGTCTTAGCACAATAACTAAGGAAATGCCAGGAAGGCTATGTTAACCAGTGTGATGAAAATGTGTCAAACGGTCTATGAAAC
>CAUYPK010169464.1:0-14072 GCA_963574355.1 Loris lydekkerianus
ATGTCTCAACACAATAACTGTGAAATTGCCAGGAAGGCTATGTTAACCAGTGTGATATAAACGTGTCAACCGGTCTGTGAAACTAGTGTATGATGCCCCATGATCATACCAATGTACATAGCTATGATTTAATAAAAAAAAATAAATTAATTAAAAAAAAATTACTAATCAGATGTAAGCACTGCAAGAGGAAAACATGAAAAACATCAGACAGAGTGCCTTCTACTTGCTTTTGCAAAACTGCAAGACCCCTGTCTCCAGCATCAAGAGAACCTTAGAATCTAGAGAATCTTTACCATCACCTTTTGGTCTGGTATAGCAACACATTCTCATTCTCACCTATACATTCTTTCTTGGAGGATAGTTTTCCAACCTCCTGCACGTACACAGCTCACATACCTTTCTCATCATTCTTTAGGTCTCCTGAGCAGAAAGCAGGTTTCTGCTACAAGTCAGTACAAACTTTTCCCTATCAAAGAGGTGGGCATTAAAAAGGAGGAAAATTACAAGAGGCAAGAGTCTCCTTGTTCTAGGAGGTCAGGTTCCAGCATCTTGGGAAAAGCCGTCCACGTCATGACATCATCAACTTCTTGTCCTAGTTTGCAGTTTGAATGTCTCTAATTAGGGCACTGAGCGTTTCAGGGAACTCAGAGTGCTTCATGTGTCAAGGTGTCAAGCACAAGTGCTGTCCCATGAAATTTACATTGAGTTTTCCAACTCCAACTCAGAGGTCGTCAAGAAGTTGTAGTAATCAGTTCTTTAGGAATTAAGAATTCTATTTTTACACTGAATTTTCAGTATCTTAGAACCAACATAAAGCTAAAATGGAAATGTCTCAGGTCTGGGCACTTGAAGGTTTTCATAGTATTCCTTGTAGTGTTTTCTCAAGGCTGGTGGGTGACTTGGTATCATCTATGGAGTTACAGGACCCAAATTATCTTAACCCAAGAGTATTTTTTTTTTTTTTTTTTTTCTTTTCTATTTTTTTTAGACAGGGTCTCACTCAGGCACCCTGACTAGAGTTCTGCGACCTGGGCACACATTATAGTTCACGGCAACCTTAAGTTCTTGGGCTCAAGCCATGCACTTGCCTCAGTTATTCTAATGTTAGTAGAGACCATGTCTCACTATTGCTCAGGCTGGTCTCCAACTCGTAAGCTCAAATGATCCACCAGTGGCCTCCCAGAGTGCTAGGATTACAGGCTTAAGCCATCACCCCTCCGTGGGCTTTAAGAATCTTACTTTTTAGCTGAATAGAGCTCTCACAGTTTGGAGGTGCCTGACCCATGCTCATCAGTCAAGTTGCGGCTGAGTTCGGAGATTAACTCTTGACCAACTTAGGCAACAATTTTGTCTTGACATGTAAGACAAAATTAATTAATTTAAAAAATGAAGAGAAACCCCAAATTTCTACAAATTTCCAAAAGTTAGATTTCACATCTGGTGTAGTAAGAGCCAATTCCTGCAACCACCTTTAGTTATTTTCAAAAGTCCAGCTATTGTCAATGACTTATCAACCATCATGCAAACTCTACATTTGGTCCCCCCAAGATCATATACTCCATCACCGCACAAATACACCCTGGACTCAAAAGCCAGAAGTGTCGGGGGTTCAATGCAAAGAGAACAGTGTGTGAACTGATAAGACCTTAAAATCTGTAGGGCTCCAGGAGGAAGTCCCAGGAAGAGGGTCAACGGCTCCTCACCTGTATTCTATTAGTAATCCAGAGGTTTATCGGCAGAATCCTTTAAGTTTCTTTAGCATGCCAAAAATCGTTAAAATGCAAAATTATGAAATGTTTAGTTGAAAGACCTAGGTAGCTTTTATTTGCAATTCTAGAATCATGCAACACTTTCTTATAAAAAATAGAATGAGTCTTTCCTTAGGCATTACAGACCAGTTGCATGTTGCAAGGCGGGAACAAGAAAACAGAATAAAAACAGCAAGTTTGTTAACCATAGGTTACTTTTCCTGTAAGTGTTAAAGCAGAAGGAAAGTCCTTATTACACTGACTCAGGTAGACCAGGCTCTTTTGGTTTGATTTCTGTGAATCTCGAGTTTTCAGGGAAAAATAATGGGTCTGTGTATTTATCTGGGTCCTTAAAATTTCAGTTTGATTGTGGGCATCTTGCATGAGTAATGCCACTTTGATTTGGTCTGGCCTACTGGAGCTCAGGGCAGAAGCTTGGCCCCAAACATTGCCTCCCATAATCTTGTTTAACAAAGGCGCCTCAGTTTTGCTTTCATCTTAATCTTGATGACTACTGACATTTACAGTGTCTTCAGATGTTCATTGGATAGTTGGATCTCAATTCTGAATTGTTTTTCTTCGTAAAAACTTTAATTTACTATTTTCAAAGGTTTCGTGGATTCTATTTTTGGCTACTATAAAATTTTTCAGTTTGAAAGCAATTTTTTCGTGAACAATTTATCTTTCCTCTCTGGCAGTTCCTAAGATCTCCATATTTTGTGTTCTGCAGTTTGCCTAAAATATGTGGACTTATTTTCACTTATTATACATGGAATTCTTTGTGCCTCCAAGTTCTAAGGATTCAAATAAAGAAATTGCTGTGTCATTATATATTCAAATATTGCTACTTTTGTTTTCCTTATTATCACATAATCGTTGGGGAAAGAAAAAAACATCTGTTTTCTATTCCTGATTCTTCTTACTTAGATTTGAGCCTGTTGCTATTTCATAATCTCTTTTTTCTGCCCCCTTACCAGCTGTACTACAAAGGAAATGGAGTTAATTCTATGTTAATATAACAATTTGTAAAAAACAAAAAGTTTATGGGTGATTTTTTTCCAGGTTTATGGAGGTATAATTGATAACTAAAAAAAAGATGCATATATTTAAGGTGTACATAGTGATGAACTAAATAAATGTATGAAGTGTGAAATAATTCCCATGATCAAGCCAATTAATATATCTATTACCTCACATAATAACCTATTGTGTATGTGTGGTGAGAACACTTAATATCTACTGTCTTAGCAAATTCCAAGTATACTATAGAATCATTAATGACAGTCACTATGCTGTACATTGATTACCAGAAGGTATTCATCTTACAATTGAAAGTTTGCATCCTTTGACACACATGGTCCTATCCCTGCCGTCTCCCTGCCCTGGTGTTCATTATTTTACTAGGCTCGCTCTGGACCCATTGTTCTTCCTTGAACTCAGCTCAATCACACGGCCTTCTCAGTTACTCTTCCTAGAATGGTGCTCTGAGGATTTTTGCATAATTTTGCATAATCTGGCTTCTTTTTATCCTTCAGATCTCTGCTCAAAGTTTTCCTTCTAAGACACTTTCCCTGGTCATGTTATTTAAAACATATTTTTATTCACATATATTTTTCCCTAGAACCTACTAGTTAATAATACTATATTTCAATTATTCATTTTCTATTTTCCCATCAGATAGTATGTCTTGTTGTAGGTTGGAGTGTAGAGTTCAAAGTGCTAGGTACTAGGGACAAAGTAATCTGGGAAAAACCCAAGCAGCACTGCTGACCCTGAGTGCTAAAAGTAATACTCACTAGATACAGCACACTGTCCCAGCCCTCAGTCACAGTTAACACAGATAAGAAAAAGGCAGGTTGGAATGCAGTGAACAGGATATGTTAGGAGTTGAATCATGCAGATGAAGAAAAAATACTTGTTTTTTAACCTTGACACTTTCTTTGAAGCTTCCCAGTGTGCTGAATTTTCTCATACCTGCAATTTTAATACAAGCCCGTGAGGAGCATTGGAGGGGGCCTCACCCTTGTCTCTCTGTGCAAAGGGCTTGCTGGTGTTTTCCTCCCCAGCCTCAGTTCAGTGCAAATGAACCAAGCACGTGTCATTCATTTGCATCCAGTCATGCCAACATCTCGTGAGGCAGGGGTTGATCTGATTGTTTACTAATGTTTCTTTAGAATCTTACAAACGTGTCTGGCACATGTTTATTGTTATTTTTAGGACCTTTATGATTTATTTAATGTTTTCATATACATTTATATTAAGAGGTAAGGTTAAAGCTAAAAATCAAACAGGTCGTGTGTAAAGTCTCCTAATTTTTATCTCAGAAGTATATAATCCTATCATAGGTTAGTAAATATGGATTTGATAACAGCTGTAGTCAGTAACCTTCTGTGTTATAAACATCATGCTTCAGATACATTATTTCAGTCCATATTCAAAACAAAATTGCTTATATGATGTCCATTTTTCTTCCATTTTACAGAAACAGAAAATGAGACTGTGCGAAGTTCTTTACCAGTTGTTAGCCACACAAGGTTAGGCCCATGAAATAAAACTGAGATCTGAGACATCAAAACCCATACTGTTTACACTACCTATTCAGATCACAATCCTGATTTGACTTTTCTATTAATAACGACACAAATCACATCTACTTACAAATGTTTTACTTCCCTTTTATTCCACTCTTATATTCAAGCACATTTTTCCTTGTGTTTAATTGGCCTGAGTTTGACACAAACTTTAGGTGATTTATTTAAAAGTTAATTTAATTTGACAGAGTTCTTTGGAGAATCTGTATTTAATATCTTTATCTTCTATAAATGCTCATTACAGTCCGACATGTTCTCTGAACAGCCCTGGCAGTTCCTACCGCTGTGAATGGTCTCACATGCCCCCCGCAGCACATTCTACTCTTCCGTATTAGATGGGCACCAGCGCAGGTTCCCCCAGACTTACAAATAACACTCAGACATGGAGTACCCCATTAACGGGCCAGAATTGCATTTTAGCTGCAACGAAGACAAAGGTTTTCAGTAACCTCATTCTCATAAGAGAATGAGCCTAGATCTCAAGTGGCGCTGGGCACAGGACAGCACGTGTAGGATGGTACATAGGGAGAGGATATTTCAAAATACTTAACGACTCTGATGCTGTGTGATGTGATAGCTTCTAGTCCTGATTGTCATCTCCAAAAATTGGAGATAGTTTGAGAATCAGTGACAAGTAAGGATGCTTGCTTTTCATGTTATTCGGTTAAAAACAAAGAAGATAAATGTTTTGTGTCTGGGGTCTTATATCCCCAGCACTAAAATGGCTACACACAAAAACGAGAAAAGGTTCAATGCTCCGATGGTTCACATTTTCTATTTTTATCTCCCACTGACAATAGTTACTCACTACTTCTCATCAGATCGTGCACCCTAACACCTTTAATCTCATGCATACTTATGGTAGCCCTCAGCCTAGAATATTCTTCCCCTTCTGGTAACGGTTGTAGTAATATTTTCACCGACATCTGAGGCAGAGTTAGTTATAACTTTTTCTTTGTTCTCAGTTTTGTGAAATGTCTGTTTACCTAGCTATCTACAGACCAAAGCACATTATGAAGAAGTAATAATTGCTTCTCTTTGTATATCTAATTTTAAGCATAGGTCATGGTATATAAAATAATTCTAATCATAAGTTATGAATAAACAAATGATTTTCAAACATTTAAAATAAATCTAGGTTTCAGAATCTGAGTTGAATATTGACAGGAAGAGTGAGATAAGGCACCGGATGTTGTTGAATATGTTTCTATCACCAGCAAGAAGAACAGATCAGCTTAGTGGGAAATTGAAGCATTTAGAAATGCGGACTCTCCTATTAACCCACTTCCTGGGCTGGCCAGAATGATGGGCAAATCTTAAATCATGGAAGGCTCTGCTTCTCTCTCGCTAAATCAGTTAGTTATGTTTTATGATAAAGCACTGGTTCTTAAATACTAGAAGTAAACATAAGCCTGAAAGTTACTTAATTTAATTAAAAGCATATGCACGTGCCTACCCTGGCTTAGGCACTAAGCTGGGTACACAGATTCAAAGCTCACAGGACGGGCTCTTGCCATGAAGAATTTATAGTGTGGGGGGATGCAAAGTTATGGAAAGTAGTAAGCATAATTCCTTTCTTTTTCCTGACATGCTAGTTCAGTTATATTTTGGTCTCTTGGGCAAATCTACTTGTTAATAGATTAATCACACACTGCTGCGTCAAAGTGTGAGCTCCAGCAGTTCTATGTTTTTCAAAAACTCTGCATTGTCAGTTTTATCTTTCCATAATTATGAAAACAATGCAAAACAGTTAAACAGTTTTCTGTGAGTGCTTGTATTTCAACACCTAACAATTGTACCATTTTTTGAATCACATATCTGTTCCTCTATCTTTTATTGATCTAACTTATTCTGTGTGTGTTTCAAGATACATTACAGACATTTGTTACACTCTTTCTGAAAACTTCAACATTCAAATTATTAAATAAAATTTGGAATTTATTTACATTTTTATTTTTCAGTAAAAAATCTGTGTACAACTCAATGACAATTAAAAATTGCATACAACAACACAGTGAAGTGTATTGTAGCTGAGTTTTGAAAAATTGTTTTATCTGGCGGACCGATCCCTGAAAGAAAATAACGCATCAAGATCATCCAAGAAATTTCCCTGTAGCCCCTACTATTCTGCTCTTCTCCACTATGGATTAGATCCCCTACTTTTAGTTGTTATGTTTTTCTAATTTTGATTATTCTGTGACATGCATAACGAACATAAACTTTTCTGTAGGATGGGTGCATCTTTGGGCACGCACAAGCTCCTCCAGACTGACAGTGATTATCTGTGATTTTATTTGCCAGCCTTGCTTTGCCAGAGTTGTCCATAACTGGGAGTAGTTTATTAGTTAACCAGTGTTTGTTCTGACTACATGCTAAGGTCTACAGTGCCACTGAAACCTCTGCCTTTTGCTGAAGGATGTGCCCCTGGCGGAGAATGTCTCCTGTCCTGCCCCAGCACCTTGATTAGGGCTCCTATTGTAGGTGCACAGCTTCGTTTTGCTCACTTCCAGGGTTGACGGGAACTGAGTAGTGTTTTTGGTTTTCTCCTTCCCTGTCTGAACCTGAGAAGGCTCTCTCTAAGCTCTTTGCAAAAATGTCAGTTGTTTTTGAAAACATTTTTAGGCAAGGAACTCTTCACACTTTGTTCCAGATAATAGTTAGGCCCTCAGGCAAAGCTGCCGGTCTCTTGGCACATAGAACATCTGCATGTCTGCCCTTACAGTTCAGTGGCAATGGTCTGACACTCTCAGAGGGACACCTCTGCTCTTGAGTGGGGACTCAAGAGACAGTACGATTCATAGCCTTTTCTCCGCTTGGCTTGTCCATTTAAACATGCAATGCCCACTGTATAGGGAACTGGAGCAGGGATGATAGAGGTTTGGTTTTCTCAGCCTGCCAGGGGTAAAGTACAGCTAGAATCCTACTGTCCCAGAGTAAAACACAGCCCTCAGGCTGGAAGTACTAGCATCCTACTGTCCCAGAGTAAAACACAGCCCTCAGGCTGGAAGTACAAAGGAGACAGAAGTCCTCATCATCTTTGCTGCCCCTACCAAATTTTTATAGGCAGAGCTCCAGCAGGAGGAAAGTGAGTTGTTGCTCAAATGCCAGTGACTTTTGTGGTTCTTAAGTTTTTTTTATTTTATTAAGTCTTTTGTACATAGATCATAAATACATTTATGCCAATTTCAGTGTATTGATTATTTGTACAAATTGGAGTGTTTACATCATACTAATCAATATAGCTTTCACCTCGTTTACCCAATTATAACATTAGGACATTTGTGCTCTACACATGATAGATCCAACTTGTACTTGCAATGTGCTCCATAGTTGTGGTCCCCCTACTATCCCTTACTATCTCCTCTTCCTCCCCTTCCCTCCTTCATCTTAGGCTAAAGTTGTGTTTCATTTTTCATATGCAAGTGTGAGTTATTATAAATTGGTTTCACAGTAGAACTGAGTACATTGGATACTTTTTTTTTCCATTCTTGAGATACTTTACTAAGAAGAATATTTTCCAGCTCCATCCATGTAAACATAAAAGAGGTAAAGTCTCCATTTTTTACTGCTGCGTAGTATTCCATGGTATACATATACCACAATTTATTAATCCACTCATGGGTCGATGGGCACTTGGGCTTCTTCCATGACTTGGCTATTATGAATTGAGCTGCAATGGACGATCTGGTGCAAATATCTTTATTACCAAATGATTTTTGGTCCTTTGGATATACACGTAGAAGAGGAGTTTATTGAAATGTCTTTTTTTTATTATTATTAAATCATAACTATGTACATTAATGCACATTTACGGGGTACAATGTGCTGATTTGATATACAATATGGAATGCTTAAATGAATATTTTCGCATCTGCTGTGTTCCCTAAGAAGAATTTCCAGAAACTTTAAATGATCATTTTATATAATTTTCTCCAGTTAAATATTTGTTTTATTGGGAAACAACATGCAAGTCTCATCCACTGTTCCAGAAGTAAAAGCCTCATGATGCCTGCTAGTTCATTCCAGTCCTTGGGAATTTGTGTTTTCTCTTGGTTTCTTGATTTATCTTATTAGATGTGTTTGAATTTAGTTGAAGATCACTAAATAACCACCTTCCATTTTTATCAATTTTCCTCTGTTGTATCTTCTCTTTCATTTATTTTTCTTGCTCCAGTTTTTACTTTTCTCTTTTACTTTGTGTGTCCTTTGATTTCCTTTTTCTAAGTTCTAAAAATGAAAGCTTGGATGATTGATTTGAACCCTTGCCTCACTTTTAACATAAGCATGAAAGCAGTAAATTTCCCTTGAATCACATTTAGTTGCATTCCACAGAAGTTTATTCGATTCAAAATATTTTTTAACTTCCTTTCTGATTTCTTCTTTGTCTTTCAGTTCTTCGGTTTTCCAAATTTGGGATTTTATAGGTATCATGTTGTCATTGATTTCTAGTTTAATTCTTTGGTGATTCTGAACTAAATTGAGTATGTTTTTTAATTCAATGTACTGAGACATCTTTTATGCTCAGAATATGGCCTATATTGATAGTTCCACTTTCACTAGCAAATACAATTTATTCTGCTGTTGGTGATGAAATCCTGTAGATACTTCAGTTAGGTCAAACTGGTTAGTAGTATTTTCTACCTCATGTATTTATTAACTTTCCTTTCTACATATTAGGTCGTTTCCTATGAGTTCATCATTGATATCATTAACTAAAAATTTAAGATTACTATTTCTCTTAGTTCTCTCTGTTTGAGTAACATGATTTTTCTATCCGTTTGTCTGAATTTTTAGCATTTTAAACACTTCCTATTTTTATTTTTTTGAGACAGAACCTCAAGCTGTCATCCTCTGTAGAGTGCTGTGGCATCACAGCTCACAGCAACCTCCACCTCCTAGGCTTAAGCAATTCTTTTGCCTCAGCCTCCCAAGTAGCTGGGACTATAGGTAGCAGCCACAGCGCCCAGCTACTTTTTTTGTTGTAGTTGTCATTGTTGTTTGGCAGGCCCAGGCTGGTTTCAAACCTGCCAGCTCTGATATATATAGCTGGAGCCTTACCCACTTGAGCTACAGGCACCAAACCTTTAAACACTTCTTGATGAAGCCAATTATTTACCATTAAAACCTTTCCATTCATCTTCATTAATATTACTTTTCTGAAGTTTTTGTCTTTAATATTAATATACTACTTTCTCCATGTTTAGTGTTTGCATCTTTTAATTTTCATTTTCCACCTTTTAAATTTAAGCTATGTCTTTAAATAAAATCAGTGTCTTAATTGTTTTTTATGGGCAGCAGATTGTTGATCTTAGAAAATCTCAACCGACCTTTTAATCATTGTGTTCATAGTACTGTAATCATTGTTATGTCTGTCTTTAATTATACCACCTTGCTATTTTTTTTTGTTTGCCCATATGTTATTTGTTCCCTTTCATTCTTTGCCTATTAGCTGATTAGTTATATCATTTTTAATATCTGCTCTAGGAATTCTGATGTATATCTTGAACTAGTCACATCATCCATATAGATATTATCGTGTCTCTCCACCTAACATCTGTACAGCTGTGTTACAAACATTTTCCCTTCTGTTATCAGGCAATATAGCCATATATTTTCTTCTATATAATTTTGTTAAGATGCAATACATGGTTATATTTTTGCTTTTAACTAATAATTTTCCTTTTAAAATTTTAAATATGAAAACAATATCTTTTGCATTTACTCATACATCTAACATTTCCCACTCTATTCCCTAGTGCAGAATCAGATTTCCAATTGGTGTCCACTCCTTTTGCCTGAAGGGTATTCTTTATATAATATTGAATGAGTTGCTCGGATGTCTTCTCTCTTGAATTATTTTCTGTGAGAAAACTGCTATCTTCCTGTTCTTTCTTCTTTTGTATGTAGTGTGTTTATTTTTTCCCTCTGATTGCTTCTAGGATTCTTCTCTTTAGTTCTTTGTGTTTTTATAACTTCTTGCATATGTGTATTTATAGTTTTAATTAAACTTAAAAAATTGCTGCCATTATGTCCTCAGACGTTCTGGTCACTCCTCTGTACGACTCTGGACTCTGATTCCAAGTGTATGAAACTGCTTGAGGTTGTTCCATAGATTACTGATGCTATACAGGTTTTTATCCTTTTTCTCAATGAATTTCACTTCTATAGCTTTTATTTTTATATTTTCAAGATCACTAACTTTCTCCCATAATGTCAATTTTTCTTTTTATCCCATATCACACAATAGAGTTTTTAAACTCTAAAGTTTTATAGGGGTCATTTTTATATCCTATACATCTCTTATTTAACTTTTTTGCACCTATGGTATGAGTACAGTTACAATAATGGATTTCATACCCATGTCTGCTAATTGAGTTCCTTGTGGTTTTAATTGATGCCTTTTTCTCATGATAGACCATTCATGTTTATTTTAGGTCTGTTGTATTTGATTGGATACCAACCATTGTGATAAATATTTTTTAGGTATTGGAGAATTTTAATATTTCTCTCCTTAAACTTCGTTTGGGATACAATTAAGTTGCCTAAAAATCAATTTGGTTCTTCTGGATCTCTTACTTAGTATTTATGGGGCAAGATCAGAGTGCTGCTCAGTTTGTTGATTATTCCCACTGCTGGGTAAAACCTACCCTTGTTCTCCACACACAGCTTCACGATCACGAGGTTTCCATCATGGAAGGTGGGAATGGCTCCAGCCCTGTGGCAACACTGGGCACTGTTAACTCTAACTTTGGGATGGTTCCTTCCCTGACCCGGGGTAGATTTCCTCACATGCATGTTCTGATCAGTCCTCCAAGGCCAACTTGTATGGGCAGAGATCTGGAGTTCTCTCTCTTCCCTCTCTCCTTCTCTTTCAGTTCTTCTTCCAGCCACTTTGCTCTCCCCACGTTGTCCTCCATCTCTGCGGCTCAGAAAGTCGGTCACACTCTGAGCGAGTTCCTTTCCCTGCGTTAGAACCAAGAAACCCTGATGAAACTGATGGAACTGTAGTCCTTAAATAATTTGCTCCCCATCCATCTCTCAGAGATCTTTGTCCTCCATCACCTGATACCCAGTGTCGTGATTGTTTCATTCACGTTTTCTCTTCTTTTGCAGAAAGGGAAGGGAGGGAATGTTCCTAATATAGGGGGGTGATTCCCATCCCTGTCTCTCTCTCTCAGTTGGAAGTAGGGGTCATTTCACACATTCTAAACTTGTTTCTTTTCTCTGACTACTTATATATTTTTGATGCTGTGTCATGAGACAAATTTTTATTGTAATACAAATTCCATTTGTTTTTATTAAACCTTTGCATCATAACTCACTGTGAATGGCACAGTAGGAAGCATTACTATTCTGACAGGCTTATCTATAACTTATCTTTCAAAGAGGCGAATTTCAACTGCATAAATATGTCCCTCTTCTTCAGATAGCTATTGCTGCATAAAAAAATCACCCCCACATTTTGTGACATATAAAAGGGAATGATTAAATTAGCACAAAATTTTTGTGAGTCATTAATTTTTAGGATCATCTGAATGATTTTTCCAGTTGTTGCTGTCATCAATTTAAACTAAATGTGACTAAGTGATTTCAAAGTGGGGGATAAAAGGCCTCTAGGCCTAAAAGAGCAATTTCTTTTTTGTTCATTTTAAAAAATTTTCCAACTTTTACTTGCATTTCTTTTACCCTTCTAAATACTCTATTAGCCTTTCAATCTTATATCCAATTACAGGTATTTTAGATTTTGTTTACAGCAGGCCCCAGCACAAGCAGAGATTTTCTTTTCAGTTACTTTTGTTACATAGCAAACTGCCCCAAATTTAGGAACTTACAAAAATACCTTTTGTTTCTTTTTTTTTTCTCAAATCTCTGTGGTTCAGAAATTTGGGCTAAGCTCAGGTGACTAGTTCTAATAGTCTAATGAATCATTCATGTTACTGCAATTATCTGGCAAGTCTATTGAGCTGGGATGTCCAAAATTCCCTAATTCACATATTTGGTGTTCACCTGGCCTTCTTCCCCAAGTGGCAGAAGAGTAACAGCAGCAAAAAAAGACAAATACCATTGTTCAAGTATGTTCTTTTTGAAACTTTGTGACCTTTTTGTTCACTTCCCATTGGTCAGAGCAAATATCATGGCCGAGACCAGGGCCAACATGGGGAAGGCTCCACAGATGTCACTTCAGGGATGACTGATTTTTCTAGGGACCTTCAATAGCTGACACAGCCCTTATTTCTGTCCATGTTTCTATTGGAACTGGGGATCCTCTCTTAATATATTTTAAAACTTCAGGATATAAATCACAATTATTTATTTTCCTTGGCTATATTTCTCCTAAATTCCATCCCTCTCTGCCTAGAAGGTTGATCACATGTACTGAGCATCTACTTCAAAGCCCTTTTCCAGGGACTTTCATTTATACCACCCTGCACGTTTCTGTTGCCTCTGTCCTGTGTTACAGCACCTCTATCCTGGAATCATGCGTAGGTTTAATGTTTAATGTATAGCTACCCAACAAAGTTTATATAATCTTTAACTTTTAATTCACGCATTGTGATTGCTTTCTTTCCAAATAAGAATCCAAAAATCCACATAATTCCAACCTCCACTAGGATATTGGCCTATGACTTGCATTGATCCAATCAGCTGAGCACCTCAGTGACCTGACAGTGCCTGGGAGTGGTACAGAATAATATTTCATGGCAGCTGCACGTGGAAATACTGAGTTCTGGAACTCATAGGACTTCTGGTGTTCATTTGTGAACATAAAAGTACAGTGTTACATACAGAAAAAGCAGTGATATTTGCATCAAAAAGTTCTAAGAAGTGATTGGAAATGAACATGGAGTGTTCACTTACAGGATACAACCGACCAGATTTGTTAGGCCTGTACTGTGACGAGTAATAACATTGCTCATGTCTACTTTTACTGTGAGAATAAAAGGTAACAAACGGAAAGAGGAGGGCAGAATAGCTCTTTGAGGAGATATCCTTGCTATTCTCTGGAATTGCTGGCTTTTCTGTAACCAGAGGGAAACTGTTGATTTCTCATCCATTTCTCTGTTGATTGTCTTGGGTGACAGGTGGATGGACTCCTTGGTCGGGCAACGTTAAGAGGGGACTATTAGCTCAGCTATAAGTATTCTAAGAACAAAACAGGGAACCATACCTCAAAATTCTCTCTGCAGACGTTTACTTAGCCTTCTGCTTGTAACAAAGTACATCCTTATTACCCTTTACACTGCCTTTTAGATCACCATCCAAAGCTAGTCTTATTCAAAATATTAAGAAAGTACATTTCTTTTCTTTTTTTTTTTTTTTTCTGGTATGTGTAGACCCTACCTGTGGCTTTGGAATTCAAATTTCTCCAGTCTCAGAGTGCAGGAAAAACCCTTGAAGAAATCGGTCTGGGCGAGTATTTTATGAGGAGGACCCCCCAGGGGTCCTCAAAAATCTTGAGCTTCAAAAATACCCTACTGGGACTTGATCAAACTAAAAAGCTTCTGCACAGCCAAGAACACAGTAAGTAAAGCAAGCAAATAGCCCACAGAATGGGAGAAGATATTTGCAGGTTATATCTCTGACAAAGGTTTAATAACCAGAATCCACAGAGAACTCAAACGCATTAGCAAGAAAAGAACAAGTGATCCCATCGCAGGCTGGGCAAGGGACTTGAAGAGAAACTTCTCCAAAGAAGACAGGTGTACGGCCTTCAGACATATGAAAAAAT
>CAUYPK010169466.1:0-38170 GCA_963574355.1 Loris lydekkerianus
GGGCCAAGGAAGGGGAAGGGAGGGGGGAGGTTTGGGTGGAGGGAGGGTAATGGGTGGGGCCACATCTATGGTGCATCTTAGAATGGGTACAGGCGATTGCACTAATGTACACAGCTATGATTTAACAATAAAAAAAAAAAATTAAAAAAAAAAAGCTGCAGGCATAAGGAAGGAGAGTAGGCCATGTTTTCTAAGCCATGTTTTTTATCCCTGTAATATCTGCTAAAAGGAGAGTAGGAGTCAGGAAAGGAGGGTTCTGATCATGTCTGCCACTGTGTGATGGGCAAGTCACTGAACCTCTTTAGACCCAGCTCCCTCAGCCTAAAGCCAGGGGGCTTGGGTTGGATACTGTCCCTAAAGCCCAGATGCTGGAGTTGTAAGCAATGCCGACTGTGTGGAAGCAAAACATTATTCTGGGCCTACAAGTTAATTTCAGGGCCATTATAAGGCAAAAAACAAAGCCTGGATTGATGAGAGAGAGAACTTCTCTTCAAGGACTTCTTCCTAAGTATAAAAATTAGGCAAATAATATGAACACGGAATAAATCAGCCTATTTTACCAAATGTGAAATTCCCTCTCGACTTCCTAGGACCACTGTTACTACATCCTATTCCAAGAATGGGACTCAGACTGCCTATAACTATGGTATTTCTCGGGTACTCGGACACCGTTAGGGACGATCATATATGTTAACTCATTTTATATTTATAATAACCTTAAAAAGGAGTAACCGTCTACATTTTCGAGTTCAGAAAACAGAGGTGTCTGAGATCTTGCAGCTTGCGCGAGGTCCCACAGCTAGTGAGTTAGAGAGTGCAGAGGATTTTAAATTCACCTGAGTAACTAGTGCAGGTTCTGGAACCCCAGAACCCTCCAGGGTGGGGCTTTATGAAACGTAAGGACGTAAGCAGCTGCGAACAACAGCTAACGCGCTGTGCCTCCCGTGGGCCAAGCCCCCTGTTACCCGCCCTAGACCATTTTCTCAGCCCCCACAGCCGGCCTAGGAATTAGGTACTGTTAGCATTCGTTCACTTTTTAAGGGCTCTCGGCAGGAGGTGGGAATTATCCTCCCTCGCAGGCGAACCCCTGAAGCGTGGATGAGCTTCTGTATACGTTTTGGGGAACAGAAGTAGTGAGCTGTTTCCTTTTTGGGTTGAGTGAGTATGGAGCCTTTCTAGTGGCGATGTCCACATACAGAGGGGCCCGATCTCCGGAGGCTTTGCGCCCCTTCGCGCCCAGGGATCTGTGAGCCCCAGTTACGGTGCAGGCTTCCTGCCTCCCACTGTGTCTGAGGAGCGCTGAGGGAGGGCGCAGGCGGTGCACGCCGGTGCAGCTCCCGCCCCCGCGACGCACGATGCCCGGCGGCGCCCGAGCAGACAGCGGTTCTACACCCGCCGGCTGCGCGGCGCAAGGGAGCTCGGCTGACCTGGGGGCGGGGCCGGGTTTCAGGGGCGGGGCCCGGGGCCGGGAGCCCGGGGGCCCGTGGGCGGGGACAGCCACAGCCCCCGGCTGCTTGTAAGCTGACGTGTGGCTTCCCCGCAGGTCCCCTGCAGCTCCAGAACGCGGTCGCTCTGCGTCTCCGCGGCGCCGGCCCCCGACATGCACCTCCACCTTCTCCCGCTGCTCGCGTTGTGGCTTGAGGGCTCCACTGCGGAGGAGCGCAGCTACAGCTTGGGGGGACGCTGGAGCATCCGCAGCGGCAACGGCTCGCTGGAGCTGTCGGGAGAGGTGCCCGGCTGCGTGCACAGTGCCTTGTTCCAGCAAGGCCTGATCCAGGTACGGAGTGCGGGCGACCGGCGCGAGCCTGCGCCCGCAGTCCTCTAGTGGAAGGGTGGTGGTGGCCAGGAGCCGCCTGGCAGCCGCGAGCCCCGCCTGATCTCGTGGTTTGGCACTAACTTCCCCTTTGCATCTTGTGGCCTGTCGAGGGAAATGCCCTGGCATTAGGGAACGGGCTACATCAGTTACTCTGGAAAGCGGAAGTTTAGATGGAGCTCCCTGTGCCTACCAGCAGCGTGCTTCTTGCGGTACTTCTCAGCTGGAGCTTGTATACAAAGGGCTTGTCAGCTCACAAGCATAAGGTGGGGGATTAGTGTTTCAACTATCTGGAGCAGCAGAGGACAATAGCCTTTTGCTACGTAAGGGTTAACTCTAGGGAGTAATGTCCCAGTTTTTCATTTTTGCTTTTAAGCCTCAGGGGGACGGATTTGGGATTGATGCAGTACATAGGTTGAGAATACCTACAAGAGCAAAGTTGGGTTTGTCAGTGCTAGTGTAATGGCTCAAGAATTTTTAGGGCTGAATAGGATATCTCAGGGCGTGTGGGATGTGTGTTCCATTCTTCAATTTACAGACTCCCTGTGAGGGCCGTTTTCCTGCTTGGCAGTCTGTGCACCTGGGTTTGCAAACTGACTTCCTCCAGTGCTTCTGCGGTTCCATTAGCTGCACATCGTTTTCTCACATCTTCTCTTTGCTTGGGACAAGATGTACTTGTGGGTTGCATGTATTGTCCTAATTCTCCTCATAACAGCAGTGTAGAATAGGTTTTCTTATTTGGATTTTATTGATAAAATTTTGGAGCCCCAGAAAAGTTAGAAAGCGTGACCAAGATCACACAGCAACTAGGTTGACAGAAATGGAATTCTACCCCAGGTAGGTCCAGCTGCACAGTGTGGATTCTGTATTATGCTATGCTTACTTTGGATTTTTAAAAAATTGTGAGTTTTTGAAGCACCGTGGTTGATTCAGAAGTATCATTCTAAGTTTTACTTCACTGACAGGCTGGGGTCAGCTAAAGTTATGCAAAATTCTGGTCTGATACTCAGTTTTTTTTTTTTCCACCAAGATATGTATCAATAAGGAATTGAATATTTTCGATAACACTGACTACTAATATTTTTTTAAAGTAAATCTTTCTCAAACTTACGTATTTTACTCACTGCAACCTCCAGCTCCTCATCTTCAATCCATCTCCTGCCTTGGCCTCCCAAAGTACTGGGATTATGGGTGTGAGTCTGTGTGGCTGGCCTTGAGTACATTTTAAAATTAAAACAATCTGCTTGTGACATAGACCATAGCTGACATTGGTACTCTGAGCTTCACTTACACCTGCTTTGAGAATGCCTATGTTTATTTTGCAGTCTCTCCTGGTCTCATTTTACTGATAGAATTAAGCCAACAGGAAAACAATAGTGACTTCAGCAAATGAGATTATTGTCCCATGTTACAAGGTTAGCTATCAAGAAACAATGTTTGGGGCCAGGCACAGTGGTGCATGCTTGTAATCCTAGCACTCTGGGAGGCGGAGCTCATGAGTTCAAGACCAGCCTGAGCAAGACCAAGACCCTGTCTCTAAAATTAGCCAGGCATATGGCAAGTGCCTGTAGTCCCAGCTACTTGGGAGGCTGAGGCAAGAGAATCACTTAAGCCCAAGAGTTAGAGGTTGTTTTGAGCTGTGATGCCATGGCCCTCTACCATGGCGACAAAGTGAGACTCTGTCTCAAAAAACAAACAAAAAAATAAACTTGGATACTGCAGTGCTTAATGAAAATGGGTTGCTCAACTAACTCTTTTCATTGTGGGAATAATTTATGATGTCTGTTAAATCTATTCACAAAAAACTTCAAGTTTAAATAAGGGGGATATGTGTTTTTAATGGCAGTGGGATGAGAGTTGGGAGGCTTTGGGTGGTTAAAACATAAAGCTTATTGGGTGGCGCTTGTGGCTCAAAGGAGTAGGGCGCTGGCCCCATATGCCGGAGGTGGCAGGTTCAATCCCGTGGCAGGTTCAATCCCAGCCCCGGCCAAAAACTGCAAAACAAACAAACAAATAAAAAAACCCTTAAAGCTTATTGAAAATAATCATCACGGTCAGTATTACTGAGTAATGTGATTTGATATCTCACTTGCTTTATTATAATAGCCCTTTTTGGCATTGCCCTTAGGAAATATTCTACTGGTTAGAATAGATATCGGAACAAATATTGTGTTTATCTAAAAACTTGAAATATACCTTGATGGTATTCATTCATTTATTCATTTACCTTATTCATTGCCCTGTAGGAATTTATCAGTGCTTATGATGTGGCAGGCACTATTTTAAGTGCTTGAAATCAAGTGGTGAAGAAAACAATGTTTTGCATTCTAAATGCAAATTAATGGACAGGCTAGTGGAAGACATATATAATTGTCAAATTAATAAATAACATGGTGACAGGTAGTGCACCAAAGATAAATTAAGCAAGTTAAAGGAATGTTGGAAAGGATTGCTATTTTTTAAAAAAAACTGGTTAAAGATAGCCATTTTGATAAGGTGACTTTTAAGTAGAGACCTTTTTTGATAAGGTCGCTTTTAAGGATGAGTGCATTCCCAGCAAAGAGGGAAAAAAGGTGGGACTTGGCAGGGGAGAGGCCCCTGGTGGAATGAGCTTGACTAAGTTCCAGGAATAGTAAACAGGCCAGCACAGCTGAAGCCCTGTGAGCCAGAGGAAGGAGAGGAATTCAAAGCAGATTCCTAGGGCAGATTATGAAGGGCTTGTGAGCCATAATAAATGCTTTGGCAAATAAAAAAAACTTTTATTCTACATGCCATAGGAAGGTATTGAGGGTTCTGGGCTTATCGTGGCATGACTATGTTTGCTTTATCAGACATCACTCTGGCTGCTGTGCAGATGACAGTGTGGGAAGGTGGAAGCAACCTTTTTAGCAGCAGGGACAGGATTCATGGAAGACAATTTTTCCCTGATAGTGAGGGGTTGGGTGGGGATGATGGTTTCAAGTGCATTGCCATCTCCACCTCAGAGCCTCAGGCATTGGATTCTCATAAGATGCCTGCAATCTAGATTCCTGGCATGGGTAGTTTACTGTAGGGTTCTCACTTGTAGGACAATCTAATGCTGCTGCTTATCTGACAGGAGGTGGAGCGCAGGTGGTTTGAGCAAGGGAGGGTGGGTGGTGGTAAATACAGATACTTTGATGTACTCTTCCTGCTGTGTGGTCTGGTTCCTGACAGGCCATGGACTGGCACTGGTCCTTGGCCTGGGAGTTGGGGTTGGGGACTACAGAACCAGGGGGCCACTGTAGTTCTACCAGCAAGAGATGATTTCTGGCTTGGACTAGGATGGTAGCACTGAAATGATGAGAATGGATGTAAGAACACATTTTAAATGCAAAAGCAACAGGATTTGTTCAGTTGGATTTGTTTATGAATTGGGTGAGAGAAAGGAGGGTCAAGGAACGCTTCAGGATTTTTTTTTTAATTTTTTAATTTTTTTTTGCAGTTATGGCCGGGGCTGGGTTTGAACCTGCCACCTCTGGCATGTGGGGCGAGCGCCCTACTCCTTTGAGCCACAGGCACCGCTCCAGCTTCAGGATTTTTGATCTGAGGTATTGGTAAAAAGGAATTTGTGTTTACGGAGAGGCTGTGTGGCCAGTCTTGGCTATTTCACAGGTGACTATCTGGGTTTCCTATGCAGAATTTGAACCTTAGGTGGCTTGGACAGCCCTTTGGACACTCTGCTAAAGATTATTCAACCAGCCTACTATTATGCCACACACTACAAAAGGCACTAGGAATAAAAGAAATGAGTAAGACCTGAGTTCCTATTTTGTGGGAAGTCACATTTACTAAGGCAGAAACCTAATTAATTATGACGGGATGTGTTAAGTGCCTAGATAAAGGAAGTCTTCTTAGGCATGTTCTCAGCTTTTCTGTGCACTTTCTCACTGGTGTAAGTTTTAAAACCTTCTTCTCGGGCCACCGGCCCTGACACGGCCACCGTCAGTGCCGCCATCTTGTGGCAGCGAAACCGACTCCAGGCTCCGAGCAGCAGCCGCTGAGGTGTCCCCGGCCGGTGTCGCTGCCACCCCTCGCGAACATGGGGAACATCTTCGCCAACCTCTTCAGGAGCCTTTTTGGCAGAGAAGAAATGTGCGTCCTCATGGTGGTCCTGGACGCTGCAGGGAAGACGACGGTCCTGTGCAAGCTGAAGCTGGGGGAGGCCGTGACCGCCCTTCCCGCCATGGGCTTCCACGTGGAGAGCGCGCAGTACAAGAACGTGAGCTGCGCCGAGTGGGACGTGGGCGGCCAGGACAAGATCCGGCCTCTGTGGCCCCACTACTTTGAGGACATGCAGGGCCTGATCTTCGCGGTGGACAGCAATGCCCGGGAGCGTGGGAAGGAGGCCTGGCAGGTGCTCCTGCGGATGCTGGCCGAGGACGAGCTCAGGGACGACGCCCTCCTGGTGCTGGCCAGCAAGCAGGACCTGCCCAACGCCGTGAGCGCGGCCGAGATCACAGGCAAGCTGGGGCTGCACAGCCTTCGCCACAGGAACTGGTACATTCAGGCCACCTGCGCCACCAGTGGGGCTGGGCTCTACGAAGGACTGGACTGGCTGTCCACTCAGCTCGGGAGCCAGAAGAACACCGCAGCCTCCCTGCCCCCGACCCCTCTCCGCTTCCCTCTCAAGTGGCAGACGCGCGACTCTGGTCGCTTGAGTGCCAGAAGCAGTGTCCACGGTCTGGTCACAGTGTGCAGGGGGCCGTGCTGCCAATGTGGCAGACGTGGCCTGCAGCCAGGTTTTTTATTTAATGTAAATAGTTTTGGTTAACAATGAGGCAGTTTCTGGTACTCCTACGCTGTATTACACACTTTTTTTTTTTAAATTGTAGAAAGGAAAATAAACTTACTGTTCAGTGCTGAGAGGGGTTTAGAGTCACTGTGGGAGCCAGACCCTCCTATCTGGAGGGCTGTGTGGCGATCTACCATACTCAGTGCAATTTTTTTGGCGTGGGCTGGGTTTGAACCCGCTACCTCCGGCATATGGAGCCGGCGCCCTACTCCGTCCGTTGAGCCACAGGCACCACCACTCAGTGCATTTTTTAAAAGAACTAAAATCCAAGGCAGGAACACTTGAACACACCACCTGCTTGGTGTAGGCTTGTGGCGACAGCCTTAATGCCGGCCATTGGCTTAATGTTACCCTTGGGGACATGAGGCAGTGGCTTGTAGACCTCCATTAATTCTGGATGGTCACCATAGAGACCTTCTGACTTCACTTGTCCCTGGGTCACCCTTCATTCCTTAGCCTTGCTTGTTTCCCTGCTCCCTCAGCTCCTGGGGCTCTGCCGAGAGAGCCCTAGCTGCCCCCTCCCACCTGCTCAAGGGACACGGGGCCCCCATCCATTCCCTGTACTCACACCCTCTCAGACACTGTGGGATGTCTGGGGCCTCACCAGCAGGAGTGTGAGCCAGCCCTGGCCCCAGAAGCACCTCCCATGTGTGAAGTAGCTTTCTCTCTCTCAGCCTGCAAGGGTCAGATTGGCCATCAAAAAGATGCCCTTTACTCTTTCTCTTACATTTTGATAAACACTGAAGAAAGTGGAGCTGTTAAATTTATCTGAGTGAAAATCTCAGAACTGGCCTATTTGGTATTGTGAAATGAAACCTTTTACCAGTTTCAATACACGATTAGTAATAAACAGAAAACAAAAAGCCTTCTTCTTCTTCTTTTAAAAGATAGTCTCAGTGTACCAAAACTAGTAAGGGTAGGTATGTAAGAAGAAGAAGGGTTGAAAGCTGGCTTTCACACATAACCACTATTAAAGTAAAAGAATATCCCTTCAGAATTTTTATATGCACATTCACTTATAAATATTTAAATATGCAGTTGAACAACTTTTTGTATTTAATATTTTGTAATGCTCTTACATTGCAGTAAGCATATTTCTACAAACCTCATTTACTGGCTCATTTAAATTCCATTATACATATTTACCATCACTTGTAATTGATCATTTATTATTAGATCTAACTATACTTTTTTCTGTTTTGTGATAAGTATCCTTTTAACTAAATTTTAGTGTACATCCTTATTTTCTTAGACAAATATTTAGAAGTTTAATAGCTGTTTCAAAGGATATATACTTTTTTAGTCTTTTATTAATATGCACTTCTAAGCCACTCTCTGCAAAAATTGTACCAGTTGTATACTGCTATCATCGTTTCATCAGATGTTTATTTTAGGTGCTAGGTTTGAATATTATTTAAAACCAAAACCAATTTCACTTTCTAGTGAGATTAAATATCTTTTATAAATAATTTATTTCCTATGTGATGTATAGTTTCTTGTTCATCTTTATCTATTTTTCCATTGGCTATTCATCTTTAATATAGATTTGTAAGATCTCTTTACTTGTTATATATTTTCTTTCTTTTATTTTTCTTTTTTTGAGACAGAGCCTCAAGCTGTTGCCCTGGGTAGAGTGCTGTGGCATCACACCTCACAGCAACCTCCAACTCCTGGGCTTAAGCAATTCTCTTGCCTCAGCCTCCCAATTACCTGGGACTACAATGCCTGGCTATTCTTTTGTTGCAGTTGTTATTGTTGTTTGGCAGGCCTGGGGTGGATTCGAACCTGCCAGCTCTGGTGTATGTGGTTGTAGCTCAAGTGGCTAAGGCACTGAGCCCTTTCTTTTGTTTTTCTAGGCACCATCTTGCTCTGTTGCCCAGGCTGGAGTGCAGCAATGGCATAATCATAATTTACTATATAGGCTCAACTCCTGGGCTTGTGTGATCCTTCTACCTCAGCCTCCTTAGTAGCTGGGATGATAGGCACAGGCCACAGCACCTGGCTAATTTTTTGGTTGTTGTGCGAGCTGAGGTCTCACTGTGTGGCCGATACTGGTCAGATCTCCTACCCTCTAGTGACTGCCTTGCCTTGCCCTCCCACAGTGCTAGGATGACAGGCATGAGCCACTATGCCTGGCCTATTTGTTATACAGAATGTGCCCCAAAAAAGCTATACACATTTTAAGAGATCTTGTCGGAAATAAAATAAATCATTCCCCCAAAACATATGAATTGTGGCTGTGCATAGCATGTCTGGGTTCATTTGACCAGTAACAGTACCTTCAATTCAACTTTGAAAGGTAATACATAGATAACATTCCTTAAAATGTGTATAATTTTTTTGGCACCCTCTGTATATTTTCAAAAATTTCTCATTTATTAATGATGTATTTTGTCAAGTAGATATTTTAAGTTTTTATATATTGAAATCTTTTAAGTGCTTTCTTTTATGGTTATTTGTCTTTGACAGCTTGCTTAGAAAGTAATTCCAAGGCCAGGCGCAGTGGCTTATGCCCATAATCCTAGCACTCTGGGAGGCCAAGGCAGGTAGATCGCCTGAGCTTAGGAGTTTGAGACCAGCTGGAGTAATACCCAATTCCTAAAAATAGGCGAGCGCTATGGTGGGTGCCTGTAGTCCCAGCTATGTGGGAGGCTGAGACAAGAGGATCACTTGAGCCCAAGATTTGAGGTTGCTGTGAGCTATGATGCCATAGCACTCTACCGAGGGCAACAAAGTGATACTCTGTTTCAAAAAAAGAAAAGAAAAGAAGTCCACCTTCCTTTATCCCCCACCAAGTATCTGTATGCTTTCTTTTTTACATTTACAAATTTTTGAATCATTTGAGTTTTTTCCAAATAATTATTTACATCTCATGATTTGAACAATTTTTCTTTTGTCTACTGATATAAAATATTACTTTTATCATGCACTAAGTTTTCATATACTGACATTTTCTTATTCATTCTTTTTTAATCTTTTAAAAAGAATTATAAAATTAATTATAAAAAATTTAAAACCTTATTTAATGCTTATGGTAAAAATAGACAATGCAGAGAATGTAAAGTAGAGGGAAAGACCAGCACCCAGACATGCTATGCACATCCATTTTACCTGCAATTCATATGCTTTTTTTTGGGAATGATTTATTTTCTTTCCAACAAGATCTCTTAAAATGTGTATACCTTTTTTTGTCTGTATAACAAGTAGGCCAGGCACAGTGGATCATGCCTGTCATCCTAGCACTTTGGGAGGGCAAGGCAAGGCAATCACTAGAGGGTAGGAGAAGTAACTCAATTTTTAAGTATTTATCTCTCCAGATTTTTTCCCTAAGTATACACAAATACAAAAATATGAAAATGAAATCATTCCCTAAGATGGTTTTGTAAGCTACTTTTTCATTTAAAATTTATGGTGAATATCTTTCTGGATCTGGATCTGTAAATATAGATCTGGAATAATTTCTAAATAGCTGCATGGACACCATTATAAAGATGTGTTCTTAAAATCTACATTTAAAAATAAAACATAACTATGTACATATACACATATATTAAAAAGTGGTTGGCGATGCCTGTGGCTCAAGGGAGTAGGGCACTGGCCCCATATGCTGGAGGTGGCTGGTTCAAACCCAGCCCCGGCCAAAAACTGCAAAAAAAAAAAAAAAAAGCGAAACAAAGAAAATAAAAGTGGTAAGCATCAGATGCGTATGACTTTTTTATCGAAATTTTGTTGTTTGTGTTGAGACAGAGTCTCACTCTGTTGCCCTGGGATTGAGTGCCGTGGCCTCATACCTTACAGCAACCTCAAACTCTTGGGTGCAGGCAATCCCCTTGCCTTGGCCTTCCAAGTACTAGCACTACAGGTGCCTACCACAATGCTTGGCTAGTTTTCTATTTTTAGTAGTGACAGTCTCGATCTTGCTCAGACTGGTCTTGAACTCCTGAGCACAGGCAGTCCACCTGCCATGGCCTCCCAAAGTGCTAGGATTATAGGCATGAACCACTGTGCCCAGCCCAGTTTTTCCTTTTTTCTTTTGCTTAGGCTGGTCTTGAACTCATGAGCTTAAGCAATCTGCCCGCTTTGGCCTCCCAGATTGCTAGGATTACAAGAGTGAGCCATCGCATCCAGCCTCTAGATTTTATTATTACTTTATATTCTTCACGTGCATTTGAGGCAAATAGCCAGAGAAGGATGTATTTTAGATGTATAAATTTATAAAATATGAACTCTTAAGATTATATTGTAGTGACTATATGTGTAATTAATAAGCGAGTCTTAATCATTTTGTTCAAGGATCAGTGAGTCTGTGGAGTCCCTAATTTGCGGGTTATCACTCTTAAATACATTCTAATAACAAATTTGCATCAGGGTGCATTGCATTTTTGAACTCTTTTAAATAGCGAAGAAGCAGTTTCTATGTGGTGGAAACTTACTATGGTGAATTTCAAACAAATACTGAAATAAAGAGAATAGCAAAATGGAATCTCCTTTACTCATCACCTAGCTTCACCATTTATCAATTTATGACTAATTCTGTTTCTCCTCTCAATCACTCTGCCACACCTTCTTATTTTAAAGTAATCCCAGGTATCACATTACAATATGGCTTTCTAAAAGATAAAGATTTTCTTTTTAAAAATATAACCACAATACCACTATCACTCATGAAATACTTTTTTTTTCATGGAAGGAAATGCCATCCTTACAGTTCAAAATGACTAAACATAAATTTATACTTAGAAGGGACTTTGTGGTTGTTATACTAACCTTTCACAGAGGTCTGAAGACTTTTAAGAGTGTAATGTTTGGCTTTATGTGATCGTTTTATGATGTGAAATGATCTTAAAAGCTTTTAGGAAAGGGCCCATTTAAAGATCTGAATGTATTCTTCTCAAGTAAACTCAGTAATGATTCTGCATTTGAAATTTAAATTTAAACAGAAATGGTCAGCTATGAATAATGTTTCTTAATTTCTGAGAGGAGAGAACCATGAAGTTTTAAAATCCTCATTAAAAAAAAAAGATGTTCACAACATCCTGATTGTTAAACCTGGTCATATTCTTTCTTGTTTGATGACACGTGAGGTGTGTCTAAGGAATGGAAGGATTTGCTTCACGTGGCCCAGTGCTGGGAATCAAAGGACTATCTGAGGGTTGAATTTTTAGGTGGGTGCTGTCTAGTCCTTATCATACGCAAGTACATATAGTTGACCTAGACTATAAAACATTCCATTTGCAATGCATTGTTCTCAGTCCTGTCATATGCACTTGTTCATGTAATTTCCCCCACAACCCCATGGAAAAGGCATAATTACTCACATTGACTGAGGCTCAGAGAAGTCATGAGTCTCATAAATGGTGGGGCAAGGCTTCAAACCCAGATATCCTACACAGACTCTTCTTGGTGGGGAGAGTAAATAGGAAGCAAAGGGAACACATTGTTTTAATTTAGAGATGTCTAATGAAAATAGAGACGAGCACAAAATTTTACAAAATACTTAGAAAATATTCCCTGAGTGTTGGCCACCTCTTTGTAAAATTTTGCAATGATTATTGTAAATAAAGGAATATTTAGCTATGATTTCTCATTTTCCTGATGTATGGCGACTCTATGGGTAACCTTTGGGACACTCTGTATTGTTCAAAATATACCACTAAACAGCTCATTTGCTAAAAGTTGTCAGTACACGTAACGTTTCCTCAGGGTTAGTTCACCTATCACATCTTTCTTTGTTCTCTATCTCTTGGAAGTCTTTTCATTTCAACCATCACATCTGTATTGTGCTCAAATGCTTGTCTGTAACCACCATCTCTCACCTGATTTCCAGCTGGAAATCCTGCTCCACTCTTACCTGAAATGACGTCGTGGTGTATGAAACCCAAAATATCCAAATGTCTTGTCTTTTAATCCTCCCAATCCTTAGTTTCTTTTATTTTTACCTATTTCTGTTAAAAGCATGAGTATTTTCTCAGTGAACTAGACCCAGAATCTCAGTTCCATTTTTTTTCACACCTCTTACTGTTAACTACTGGATCTTGTAGGCCCAATATGCAGTGTCTTTTTTTAAATTTCAGGTTAATTTGAGGGCTCACAGTATTAGGTTACAATGTTTGCATTTGTTAGGTATAGCCCCTGTTGTAGTTGTGTCCAGCCCCCAGGTGTGCCATCTACCCCCACATCCTGCCCATTAAGTTGGAGCACACCCATCTCCTTCCCTCCCCTCTCCTGCGTCCCCCCTTCCACTCCCCTCATGTTGAATTGAATAGAGTTTTTTTCTTATATGGGCATGTATTAGATTGTCTGCTGGCTTCATATTAGTATTGAGTACATCAGATACTTGCTTTTCCATTCTTGTGATACTTTACTAGGGAGAATGTGTTTCAACTCCATATAGGTTAATACAAAAGATGTAAGATCACCATCATTTTTATGGCCGAATAGCACTCCATAGTTTACATGTACCAAAGTTTATTAATCCATTCATGGGTTGAAGGGCATTTAGGTTGTTCTACAACTTGACAATTATAAATTGAGCTGTGATAAATGTCCTTATGATAAAATGCTTTTTTTTTTATTTTTTTAAATCTGGGCAGATGAGTAGTAATGGGATTGTGGTATCAAATGGTAGGTCTATTTGGGTTCTTTGAGGATTCTCCATACTTCTTTCCAAGGGGGCTGTATTTGTTTGCAGTCCCGCCAACAATGTAAAAGTGTTCCCTTCTCTCGACATCTGCTCCAGCATCTGCAGCTTTGAAACTTTGTGAAATGGGCTGTTCTCACTGGGGTTAGGTGGTATCTCAGGGTGTTTTTGATTTGCATTTCTCTGATGATTAGGGATGATGAGCATTTTTTCATCTGTTTGTTACAGTGTCTTATAACCCATTCATTCCCTCATCATTTCTACTGCTACCTATTAACCCAGGTTATTGTTTCCTTTTTATAAATGGGTCAATTTTAATAACATTTCTAAACATGTAATGGATATAAATAGGAAAACAATTTAGAGGTAAGCTATATAATGAAAACCAAGTCTCCTTCCATCCCTACCCCCTTGTTCTCTAGTTCCTCTCTGTAGAAACAACTCCTGTTAACCAGTTTCTCGTGTTTTCTTCTATAGATGTTATAAGCATATAGACGTATGCCATATAGAGATTTACATGTATATTGTCCCTCCGTAGATAATAGCATTCTATATTGCTTTAAATTGACATTTTCCTTTGATGTCATATAGCTCAGAAATCATTTCGTCTCAGTACAGACCTGTGTAATAGAAATGATAGTTCTCATTTATTGAATGCTCACTGTGTGCCAAGGACAGTGCTAAGCACTTTTTCTGATTATCTCTCGCAGTCTTCACACTGATCTTGTAAGGCATGTATGTATGATTAGTATCCTATTCTAGAACTGAAACAGATATAACAGAGATGTTTTATGAGCTTCACAAGGACCCACAGGTAGAAAGGTTAGGCTGGGCTCAAACACATGTAAAAAATGATTGCCCCCACTGCCTCTTCTACCTCCCCCTCCCCCCACCTCCAGGCGTCATCTCAGAGCAGCAGCTACCCCTGTGAAACCGTTAAGCTGCCCAGCCTCACTCCCTGAGTGAGTTTGGTCTCCTCCTCCGGCTGCTTCCTGTCAACTAAGAATCTCTCTCCACAATCTCTCGCTCCTAACCGTTCATGAATTCCAGTCCTGGGAGCCCCTGCTACACTGTAGTGAGGTGTCATTTGTCTCCGTGTCTCCTTGAAGCCTCTTGCTTGAGACCTGGTACTCGGTAGTGGGCTAAGCCAATAGTTCGTCTTGTTTTCCCTTTAAATTGTAATCTCTTTGGTTAGGAAAATAAGGAGTCTCCTCAAATGGCAAACTCTTTTTCACCTAGAACAGCGTTAGATGAGAAGCAGGATTTACTAACTAAAAGAAAAAAGATTTTGTTAAGCTGATCAAAATGTTTTGCCTGACTCATGGGCTGGTGATCTCTTGTAACGATGCACCTGTCACAGCTGAAGATCCAATTTGGCAATGGAGAAACTGAGGTCTGGAGGGTATAACTTCCGAATAGAATACCTAACCTCTGTGTAGGTTAGGGCATCTTAGCTTCCCGCGAACATTTTCTCTTATTTATTTTTTATTGTATAGTACTTGATACATGGAAAGTTATAAAGATTCATGTAATTATGAATTTTAAAGTCCAATAATTAAGTGAATATTTATGTACCCACTACCTAATTTATGAAACTGAATGTCACCAGTATCATTGCAGTCTGTTACTTTGCTACTCCCCAATCCCACTGCCTAGCTCCCCTAAACATAACCACTATACAGTATTTTCATTTTCTTGTATTTTATAAATTAAGAGGTTTTTTTCCTAATAGCTATGTATATATATATATATTTTTTTTAAGACAGAGTTTTGCTCTGTCACGCTGGCTAGAATGCAGTGGCATCATCTTAGCTCACTACACCCTCAAAACTTCTGGGCTCAAGCAATCCTCCAGCCTTAGGCTTCAGGGTAGCTGAGACTACAGGTGCTTGCCACTATACCTGGCTAATTTTTTCTATTTTTAGTAAAGAAAGAGGTCTTGCTCTTGCTCAGGCTGGTCTCTAATTCCTGACCTCAACCAACCCTCCCGTGGGAGGTCCTAGCCTAGACTACAGGCGTGAGCCACTGTGCCTGGCCTCAGATAGCTATGTATCTTAATTGAAGTTTTGCTTGTTTTCAAATAAATGTCTTAACATTTATTTATTTATTTTTTCCTAAGTGTCTAACAAAACAATGCCTGCAAATGAAAAAGTTATAAAGGCTTTTTCCATTTAAGTCCACTTGAGGTAGTTATGTCTTAGGTAAAGTCAGGCATTGGAATGGAAGAGCTATAACTGCATAGTAGTCTGCATATCTATAAGCAGGTAAAATAGACTGAGTGCAGAAGCTGACAGAGGCAGCAAGACTGATGATGCTGTCATTTACATGCTCTGATGACACGTGGTTTGTTGATGTGCAGCAAGTATGTTAAGTATCAATTATAAATAACTAGCTGGGGCACACACGTGGCATATTTATCTCATGGTTCCTGCTTTGTAAGTAGCACTGATGTTATAATTATTGATAGTGTTGTGATACTGATGGTAATATTATTAGGTAATGATTAAGTATATGGACTCTGAAGCCGGATTTCCTGGTTCTGAGTGAGTGTTCCACCACTTAACTGCCATTCGACTTTGAGCATTGGACTCTTTGTTAGTGAATGGGAATGACAATAATCCCTACTCCAGTAGGCAGTCACTTTTAGACATGATGTTGTTGTTGTAGTTATCTGGTATACAAGTGACAGTATGTGTAGCATGAGGCATTATAGTGTAGTTGGAAGAATGCAGACCTTGGTGTTAGACTGAGTTGGTTTTATTCCTGGATGTACAGACTTCTGCTTACTCATGGGACTTCAGGAATGTCACTTCAGCTCAGAGCTTTAGTTTCTTCTATAAAATGGTATTTGCTTTGAGCGGAGCCTGTGGCTTAGTGGGTAGGGCGCTGGCCCTATATACCAAGGGTGGCGGGTTCAAACCCTGCCCCAACCAAACTGCAACAACAACAACAACAAAAATAGCCGAGCCCTGTGGCTGGTGCTTGTAGTCTCAGCTACTCAGGAGGCTGAGGCAGGAGTTGGAGGTTGCTGTGAACTGTGTGACACCACGGGTTAGGCCCAGGAGTTGGAGGTTGCTGTGAGCTGTGTGACGCCACAGCACTCTACCGAGGGCAATAAAGTGAGACTCTGGCTCTACAAAAAAAAAAAAAAAAGATATTTTGCTTTATTATGAATATAAATGTGTATGAGTGCTTACCTTAGAGGCTGATATATAGTAAATTCTTTACAAATGATACTGTTACTGGTTTTAGGGTTCAAGGGTCTGCTTAACAACTCAGCAACTTACATGGGTTCTTAGTCACAAGGTAACCCCGAGCTGCTATTTCATTTAAATACGACTCAGAATTTTAATATGATCAAAGGAGGTCAGACCAGTCTCGAAGCAAATTAAGTTTATTAGCATTTGGACTAGTTATCATTATGTTACTGAAAGCTTGGTACGTTTCCTTCTAGAGGCTGCATGAAGAATTAAGTGGTTTGAGGAGAAGGAAAGAGAAGTTTATTATTTTGCCAGCAAAGAATGAAAATACCAAATTTCCCGGAGACAAGCAGAAACACCTAGCTTTTAAAAGGGAGAACCTATTTTTTTTATTTTTATTATTATTTTTTTTTTGTAGAGACAGAGTCTCACTTTACTGCCCTCTGTAGAGGGCCATGACATTACATGGCTCACAGCAACCTCCAGCTTTTGGGCTTACGCGATTCTCCTGTCTCAGTCTCCTGAGCAGGTGGGATTACAGGTGCCTGCCACAACGCCCCGGCTATTTTTTGGTTGCAGTTTGGCCGAGGCCGGGTTCGAACCCGCCACCCTCCGTATATGGGGTCAGCGCCCTACTCACTGAGCCACAGGCGCCACCCGGGAGAGCCTATTGTTGTTCAACTATATTTAATGATTCTAATCATCCCATTTTTGCTGAAGATAAAGCTGTGACCTCCATCCTCCTGAAAGGCCCACCCAGACCTCCACTGGCCAGGTTCAGGGCCTCCATCTCCATCTCCACAGTGCAGCTGAACCATTTCCTATACCACAAAAACCAAAATACATTCCCAGCCTTTCCCAGTCCTGGGGAAACAGGTATGTAGGCCTCAGTTTCCAAAAAGAGTGGGAGAAGTTTTAAAGAGACAGAACCATTTCTGCCATTTTTTCAGGTCATTTCCTCTGTTACAATTATAAATATATATAAGCCTTTCAACATTTTTATATGGTAAGATATTTTCCCTCAGTAAGAGAAAAAATTTTAATAGACTATTATTTTTAGAGCAGTTGCATGTTCATAGCAAAATTGAACAAAAGTATAGAGAATTTCTCATATACCTCCTGTCTTCATGCATGCAGAGTTTCCCAATTAGCAACATCTTACATCAGAATGAATGTTAATGATTGGTGAACCAATATTGACACAACATTATCATTCAAGTCCACACTTTACATTAGGGTTTACTCTTGGTTGTACATTCCATGGGTTTGGACTGGGGTAGGGAAACTTTTCATGTTAGAAGACCATATTAATTTAGCTATGCTCAAATACAGCTGCAAAACGCTTCAATTAGCCATACTTAAAAATGCATTTTGTGTCTCGGCGCCCGTAGCTCAATGGTTGGGGTGCCAGTCACCTGCACCAGGGCTAGTGGGTTTGAACCTGGTCAGGGCTTGCTAAACAACAACAACAACAACAACAACAAAATAGCCAGGCGTTGTGGTGTGTGCCTGTAGTCCCAGCTACTTGGGAGGCTGAGGCAAGAGAATTGCTTAAGCCCAAGAGTTAGAGGTTGCTGTGAGCTGTGACGCCAGAGCACTCTACTGAGGACAACAGTGAGACTCTGTATAAAAAAAAAAAAAGTGTATTTTATAAAAATCTAACTACTAAGTATTTAATAATTTCAAATAATGAAAAGTTATACTAAATTAGAACTAGTTGCTCAATACCTATATCTCAATGAAATTCAAGTAGGGGGACGGGTTGAGAAGGGAGTGTGTAAATTCCCACCCAGTGGCTACATTGCCTAGGATATATTGCAAACTTTCTGGGACAAAAACATGCCTGTAACTCTGACTTTATCTGCACAAAATCAAAATATGTAATAAAATGTATATATCCCCATAATAATCTGAAATAAAAAATAATTAAAAATGAAAACTATTTGTTAATTTTAAAGTTAACTAACCTTTTAATGACTGTTGTGTCTTTTTGTGGGAAAGCATTTGAATCTTTGGTTTGCAGGATGGAGGTCTGCAGTGCCAGTTGATCCTCTGGGTGGTTATCAGTCATCTGTGACCATAGGGCATCTTGATTTAGGCTAGATAGGAGAATGTATAATAGATTTGCAGCAATAAGTGGTTGAAAAGCAAGAAAACATTTTTTGGGCATGTTTCAAAGGCATAGGTATTCTGCTTTATTTTTCCCTATTTCAGTTGGATCTTTCTTAGCATCAATGACTTGAAAATGTTATCCACCGAGAACTCAGTCAATTCCGTCTGTAGTTCTTGAGGTGCATTGATGATATCAACTAGTGAGGCTGAAATGCTAATTTGAGTGTGATGTTAATGATTCTCAAAGTCACTGAACTTTTCATTATATTCTCTAACTAATAGGTCTATAACAGTATTCTTCAAATGATTCACATGTATCATTTTGCTCAAGAATGACCTTTCCCTAGCTGGGAAAAATGTTCATTGAAATTTCCTTTTGAAAAAAGATATGATAGCTTTTTTCAAAATGCTTAGATTTTTTTGCCACCTATCTTATATAGACGTAGTTTTACCATGCAAAGAAGTATTCAAGTTGTTTTGATTCGACACTATCACCTAGAAACTCTACATTCCAATAGAAATTTTCTTTATGTAATTCACATTGTTGATTCTGTTCTTCACAAAATTTAACTGTTCTCACAGCGAATAAAATTTTGGCTAACACGTATCCCCTGCAATAGCCAGCACACTTTAGAATGGTAAGGCAAATCCACACTGAATACCTCATTATTCCACTTTAGCATGTTAATGAAATTCCTGATGTGGCCGTAGCTTTTGCACAATGTAGTTAACAGTACTTGTAACTTGTTGCAAAGTGTTACTTAAAATAGTACCTTTAGCATAGAGATTTTGCTGATGCAAAGTACAATGGAAAGAAATGAGAGCATTTGGATCTGTTAATACTTTTTTTAATCTGTGAAATAAACCCTTCATGTTTTCCTGGCATGGAAGGGGAACTGTCTGTACTTATACTTACTAAACTTACCAAATTCAGTATAACTTCCTGAGAGTTATCTTTAAAGTTGTTGACCATATCTCTTCTCCATGTTCTGTTTGCAAGAGTACCTAAAGAGAGTGACTCTTTGTAGCAAAGAAAATCTATGACCTAATGTAGCAGAAAACCTATGCCCAGTCAGTAGTATCAGTTGATTCATCTAAAGCAAATGAATAATACATCTTTTCCTTTTCAAGTATTGCATGAAGTTGCTGTGTTAAGTTGAAGGCTAATTCATGCTGCAGATCAGTTATGCTTCTCCTTGAAAGAGGAGTTGTTTGTACTTTGAAACATTGTCCGGTCTAAGCATCCCACAACTTAGATAATTCATTCTTTCACAATTTCTGCGTCACTGAATGGCTTCCCTTTTTCCCTCTGTATGTAAATATGTAAGTTGCTTCGGCGACAATACTTCCCCATCTTATTGTTGCTTGAGAAAATTGTCCTTGCTTTGGATTTTTATCTTTTAATTTCTACAATAGAACCTCCATGCCCCTTCCCCTAATTTAAAATATTTGTGGTCCTTATAAGTGTTATAATTCTGATGAGCAGTGAATTTCTTTAATGTTGATACTGCAGTATCACAAAGTAAGCAAATCATCTTACCTTTAGCAAGAATATACTGCAATTCTCAATCCTTATTAAAAAGAAAATCTCCTGTCTTTTTTGAGATGTTGGGCTGTTAAGCAGAGAATTAAAAACTACTGAACTGTGCAGCTTTTCACAAATTATACTTCAAACAGAAACACAGTGCACCATCATCAACGGCTGATAATAGACAGACCACATAAATTCCCACCAACCAGCCTCCTATGATAGTGGCACCAGTCACAGGAGGCAGTTAGAACTAAATCATGGGTGTAGCATACCTTAGTAATTATGAATGTTCTAATTGTGCTGGTGAGTCTGGGAGGATTATGTCATGAAACTTATTTTAATCTTTGGTATTTTAAATATGTTCATTTGAAAAATGAAATAAAAATATAAAAGACTAACACAAATTTATTGTTTTTTAAATAAAAGGATTTGTTCTGTAAAATTTGGATTCAGTCAAAGGACACACTTAAGGATCTAGAAGGCTACATGTGGCCCTAGGGCTGCAGGTTCCCTACCCCAGTTTGGACAAATGCACAGTGACATATATCCATCATTGTAAGGTGGGAACAAGGAAACAGAACAAGAAAAGACTGATTAACATCAGGCGACTCTATGGTACTCTTCTTGCAAGAATTCAAGAGAGGGGGCTTCCTTACTCAGGTGGACTGGAATTCCCACTTTTCAGGAAAAACTGGTCTGTTTGAGGATCTACCTGCTTTCTTTAAGTTTCAATCTGATTAAATGATACCTGGCGTAAGTGGTTCCATTTTGCTTTGCTCTAGTGTTTTGGGGGTCTGGTGCAGGAAGAGCTGGGTCCAAAACAATGGGCTTCTGTAATTTTTGTTCAACATCCAGAACGTTGTATAGTCGAAATCATCCAGTGTGTAGTTTTTTCAGATTGGCTTCTTTCAAGTAAGAGAAAAAAAATTTTTTTTTGTGCCGTGGCATATAGCTCACAGCATTCTCAAACTCCTGGGCTGAAGTGATTCTCTTGCCTCAGCCTCCAGAGCAGCTGGGACTATTGGTTCCCACCACAAGGCCCGGCTAGTTTTTCTATTTTTAGTAGAGATGGGGTCTCACTCTTACTCAGGCTGTCTCGAACTCCTGAGCTCAAGCAATCCACCCACCTTGGCCTCCCAGAGTACTAGGATTACAGGTCTGAGCCACTGTACCCAGCCATAAGAGAAAAATTTTAAATTGTAAATTCTGGTTAGAAAAACGTATATCTGGGACATTACTCTCACAAACCTAATACGCCGCTCCCTTCAGAAAGCCGGGACACAGGCCGGGACTCGTGCCCTGCCAGCCGCATCGTTAGTCAGTCCCAGGCTTACCGTGTTGATGTGTTGTGGCTGCGTGGCCCTCACACCTTCCTCCTCATGATATTTTTAACTATGTTGGACTAAGTCCACAGTGTAGAGTTATAAATAGGACTGAGTGGAGAGAAATGGTCATGCTAATAATTAGGTGTCTCTTCAAAGTTGTGTTCTTAAATATTTGTTCCATAATTGGAGAGGCTGAGTCCTGTGTGCGGAAAGAGCAGAAAAGGCGGCAAGTTGGCTGGACCCGGCACACACCAGAACAAAACCTCTCCATTAACCAGACCTTAAAAGTCAGTTGGGTGATTATCTGTTGTTTTAAAATCTCATCGTCAGTCACTCTCTCCCCTTGGTAGTTTATCAAATATTTCTTCCAATTGGGAGCAGTTTCTGGCAGATACTTATTTTGATCTGGATGCACTCCCAGTGATGTTCTATTTCCTTTTACAGATTTTTGCCCTGGGCAATTCCCAACTGGCTATTGCCAGCCTGACTTGGTCACCCAGCTCTTAACCCCTGTGGAATTTAGGCAAAGTTTTCCTTCTGTACCTGGAGTTCCTAAGGAGATAACCTGTGGCCTATCGCTGACAGAGGAGGGAAGCCCCTCCGTGCCAGCACGGTTTTCCTTATGTAAGATTCACAGGTGAACAGCCAAGCTTTGCTCACCACGTTCTGTTCGGCCTCCTGTCTGGGCACCCTCCTCTCGGACACAAAGAGTGGGAAATGGGCAGGAGAAGAAATACCTAAGGATTATGAAAGGGCAGAACAGGGCCCTCAGATGGAGCAACATCTGTGCACACCTAGCAGTCATCTAGGGCAGGACTCGGCAAATGTTTTCAGTAAAGGGCAAGATACTCAGTATTTCAGGCTTTGTGGGACATGTGGTCTTTGTCATGTTTACTCAACTCTGCCACTGTAGCGTAAAAGCAGCTATAGATAATAAGTAAAGGAACAGGCACAGCTGTGCTCCAGTAGAACTTTATTTGTGGGCACACATCCATTCTTACTTAGCTTACTGGCCACACAGTAACAGGTAATGAGCTGTAATTGGCCTGTGAGTTGAATTAATTGTGGGAAAGTTGAAGTTTGTCAGTATCTGGGCTAAGTGAAAACTAGAAAATGCTACACAAATCCAAGGAGAAGGGAGTTTTGCTGACCACTGGACAGTAGAGGCGTATTCCTTATATAGGTCAGCTCGGGCTTGACAGCAAACAGCATGCGTGAGAACTGCAGGGCCTGGGACACTGCTGGCTACGCACAAGACTTCAGTCTTTGTGTCTCTGCCAATACCTTGGAGAAGGGAAGCCAATCTCAATCTCCACACATGATCCTTTATAATGAAACAATATTATGTATATCGTGGAACTCTTTCATTTCAGGTAATTTGTTGGAATTTCCCTCCAACATTTTTCAGTATTAATGATTTGACTTCTTTACTACTCGGACAAGAATTCACCCATTTTTAGGTGATAAATAGTTATTGTTGATAACTTATGTATTTATTTTATTGATTTACTTTTGCATTTTTAAGCATAATTTTTATCTTGTTAACAATAGGATCCTTACTACAGATTTAATGACCTTACCTACAGATGGATCTCCCTGGATAACTGGACCTATAGCAAGACATTTAAAATCCCCTTTGATATTAGGTATGTATGTATGGATGTGCAAATGTATTTATTATAATTTGAACTTGTCTTCTTTTTCTTTCCTTCTTTCTTTCCATCTCTCCCTCCCTCCCTCCCTCTCTCCTTCTCTCCCTCTCTCCCTCCTCCCTCCCTCCCTCTCTCCCTTCTTTGTTGCCCTTGGTAGAGTGCCGTGGAGTCATACCTCACAGCAACCTCAAACTCCTGGGCTCAAATGATTCTCTGGTCTCAGCCTCACAAGTAGCTGGGAATACAGGCACCCGCCACAATGCCTGGCTATTTTTAGAGATGGGATCTTGCTCTTGCTCAGGCTGGTCTCAAACTCCTGAGCTCAAGCAATCCACCCACTTCGGCCTCCCAAAGTACTAGGACTATAAGCATGAGCTACCTTGCCCGGCCATATGGAGTCATTTTTCCAATGTTTATAATGGAGTTACCTAAACCTAGTTGATTCTATGATGTAGATTTTCTCTATAACCCTTAGTAATCAATAGAGTATATATATTTGTAATATTTTTAAGTAGAGATATATCATTTGCTCTGTGTGGTGCTAACCAATCTTTGAGACCATGTGAGGACACAAGAAAAAACACAAGTATTATCTTCAGTAATGTTTTATGTTATTGTAAGCAAATATTTCCATATGAGGTAGAAGGTAACCCAAATATGGATACCACCACTATTGCTAAATAAAATAATTCTGTCCCTATTATACAATTCTTCTTGGTAATTATTTACTAGTTTCAAAGGAAAAAAAAAAAGCCAGAATTTTGTGCTCAATATCATGGAGTTACCGCTGCGCTCCAGGCTTTTATTTCTAGGTAATACTTACAATATTTTCTATAATGGTCCTATTTCATCTTGGACTCATTGTCTAAAATTTAACCAAGTGACTTTCCCTCTTAAAACTAATATTCTCACAGCCTCACTGTTTGTTTCAATGTAACACCATTCTCTGTTATTTTCATCTCCTTGTATTCAGTCTGTTTCTGAGACTTGTTAATTTTTGTCTAATTGGGTTAGTCCCTTGCTTCTTATTTCCAACTTTCCATCTTTTCCTGAAGGTGAGTGCCTAAAAAAGGTCAAAGCTGCCTAATTAAGTTTCTTGCTTTGTTCTCTTATTCTCCAATCTTTTCTATATAGAAAGTTTAGATTCATCTTTCTAAAATATTGATTTTGCTGTAACATGTGTTTGCTCAAGAATAGCAAGTATCTTTCTTCTGCTGGCAAGTCAAGCATAAACTCTGCTTGACTGGTGAATGTTCCCTGTCCCTGTAACACTGCCCGTGTCCCTCTGCCCTGCTGATTTGTCCAGCTTTTTTCCCACGTGGTTCCCCAGCCAGTTATGCATATGAATCAAGTCTTTTACCTTAAAGAAATTGATGCTGTTAGCACTTCTTTGCTTTAGTTTTGTTTTTTTCTTGGTGGTAGGGGGTGGTCTGCCATTTACTCAGAATTTCTACACATTTTTTTTTTTAAAAACAACTTAATTTAGAAATAATTCACATATCATATAATTCAATCATGTGAAGTGTACAATTCATTGTTTTCTGATATACTTACAGAGTTATGAAACTATAATCGATTTTAGACCATTTTCCTCACTCCCCCTAAAGAAAGCCATACCCATTAACAATCATTCCCTCTTTTCCAATCTTTCCTCCTCCAAGTTCTTATCCCAGCTGCAGGCAATCATTAATTTATTTAATATCTTAGGTTATTATTTTACTTTGATTAATTTCATTTCATTCTCACTCTGTTGACCCAGGCTAAAGTGCCATGGTGTCATCCTAGCTCACAGCAACCTCAGACTCCTGGGTTCAAGTGATCCTCATGTCTCAGCCTCCTGAGTAGCTGGGACTCTTGGTGCCTGCCACACTGCCACAATGCTTGGTTAATTTTTTCCCCCCTGTTTTTAGTAGGGACAGGGACTCACTCTTTTGCTCAGGTTGGTCTTGATCTCCTGAGCTTAAGTGATCTTCTGCCTTGGCCTCCCAAAGTCCTCCCAGGATTATGGGTGTGAGCCATCTCATTTACTTTCTGACTCTGGATTTTCCTGTTCTCCATACCTCATACAACTTAAATCATGCAATATGTGGTCCTTTGTGATCAGCTTTATTTCACTTAGCATATTAAGGTTTTCAAAATTTATGTTATAGTATATATGAATATTTCATTCATTTTTATTTTTGAATAATACTTTTTAGCATGGATATAACACATTTTATTTATTTTATTAAAGTCTAAGTTCTTCTTTCTTTCTTGAAGCCTTTTTCTTTCTTTTTGATACAGTGTTACTCTGTCACGCTGGGTACAGTGCCATGGCATCATAGCTCATAGCAACCTCGAACTCCTGGACTCAAGTGATCTTCTTGCCTCAGCTTTCCAAGTAGCTGGGACTATAGGCATCCACCACAACGTCCGGCTAGTTTTTCTATTTTTAGTAGAGATGAGGTCTCACTCTTGCTCAGGCTGGTGTTGAAATCGTGAGCTCAAGCTATCCACCTGCCTTGGCCTCCCAAATGCTAGGATTATAGGCGTGAGCCACTACGCCCAGCTTTAAGTGTTTTCTTTTCTTTCTTTCTCTTTCTTTCTTTCTTTCTTTCTTTCTTTCTTTCTTTCTTTCTTTCTTTCTTTCTTTCTTTTTTTCTTTCTTTTTTTTTGTGTTGGGCACCTGTAGTGTAACTTTAAGTGTTTTCTTATGGGATGAAGACTGATAACACTGTAGTTGTCCACCAAGATTGCCAGCCAATGAATGCCAACCAGACTGCAGACTCTTTAAATTTCGAGACTGTTAAGTTTCTTGTAAGGCTTAGCAAAAGAGTTTCTTGTAGGCTGGGCACATAATATTTGCTCATAGATACCAATCAGTTGAGTGAATGTATCCTCTTAGATAGTGTTAGTAAATGTTATAGTTTGTGAAAATGTTTTTTAAATCTGTTATTTAGCTTGGTTCGCATAAAAAGTTTGTGAAGTAACTAGAAAAAAATTAATATATTTGGAAATTATAAGTTGTGCTCTTGATTTTATGGTGATTATTGGTATATTACAGAGAAAGATAAGCTGGGTCACTCAAAGAACATAAATGTGTATTAAACCAATACTTAGGAAAATCTTACTGGGAACTGCCTATTTAAATAATAAATATTTTTGTTGAAATATTTGTTCCTTTAGTTCTTAACTAATTAAAAAATACTTATCTAGGTTAATGTTTTATAGATCTTGTTTTAAAAATGTTTTCTTTTTTTAGCAAATGGCAAAAAGTAAATTTGATTTTTGAGGGAGTAGATACAGTTTCAAAAATCCTGTTCAATAACGTCACTATTGGGGCAACAGACAACATGTTCAATAGATATGTAAGTATATAATGGCATCAGGTTAAAAAAAAATTCTGTGTGTTTATGGTAATTGTTTTTGTAAGTAGAGAGAAGTTACTGCATAATTGGCCGTGTATTAAGTACAAGCTGTTTGAAGCACTGGATAAATTACTTTATTTCTCAGCTGCCACATTTGTAGACTGATGGAAACACTACAAACCCCATGGGGTTATTGTGGAGATTTAATAAGCTAATTATATAAAATGGTTGGCAAGTTCTCGGTACATTTGAATTGTTCAATGAGTGCTGGTCCCTTCTCTGTTATTTGGTGATCCAGAGTTTCATGGGAAATGACAATTGACAAATGATTTTAAAAGAATATATTCTTTTATTCCTGTAATAATTAAATTTGGAGATCATGTCTTGATTATTCTTCCCTTTCAAGGGTAGACTTTTGAAAGCAAAAATAACTCATGACTTAGAAATACATGCTGTTCATGCCAGAGAGTCAAGCTGTCATGAAGTGTCTAGGAAATCCTTGGCAGTTCAAGGCCACGTGTAAATAGCCAGATCAGACATTCCAGGGATAAAGATATATTTTTGCTCTATTATTTTCCCAAGACTCTCATTCATTCAGGAAAAATATAGGGAGAAACCTAGAAATCTGCATTTGGGTAGGAAAATATGGTTAGTTAGAACTAAAAGTGGGAAGCAAAACTATAGTAATTTCAGAAAGGTGCTCCTCTTGCAAGGAGGCTGGATTCAAATTATTTTATGCATCTTTCATATATTTTGCCTTTAAAATTTTACACACAAGACTGCTTCCACATCATGAGTTTGTCTTTGTTTCCTTTAACTCAGAGGTTTGATATCACCAGCATGGTCAGAGATGTGAACTACCTCGAGTTGCGTTTCCAGTCAGCGCTGTTGTACGCGGCACAGAAGAGCAGAGCTCACACTAGCTACAGGGTGCCCCCAGAGTGCCCCCCGTCTGTGCAGAAGGGTGAATGCCATGTCAATTTTATTCGGAAGGTAATAGTTTCTGAAATGGATGAAGCTTTATCTTTGATGATGGAGTGAGCCAGCATATGGCAAATGGCAAATGGCAAAATGCTGTTTGAAGAGTCCAATGGCATTTCAGAAGTTGGGAATCTCTTTCCTGGCCCCTTAATGGGATTTGGAAATTTGAAATAAGGACCAAAAGATTATGTGAATTTTCGTGGCAGATCTTCCTCTTTCTAAGTTTTCTTCCTGAAGCATGCCTCAGAACTTAGTAACATCAGAAAAAAAAGAAAAGCATGTAGCTGATAATGTAACTTGGCAAATTATTTTTTTAACATTTAAGATTATCGTAATTATACCAAATTGTAAAAATGTATTAGTGATTCTGATTACTGTGAAGCTTTCTGAAAATATTAGTATATTTGCTGCCGGAGTCTCATATTTTACTGCTAGGTTCTCATAAAATTTAACAAGAAGATAAAATCCACAAGGGTGATTTTTTTTTTTTTTTTTTTTTTTTTTGAGATATTGCCTCAAGCTGTCGCCCTGGATAGAGTGCTGTGGCATCGAAGCTCATAGCAACCTCCAATTCTTGGACTCAAGCAAGCCTCTTGCCTCAGTTTTTCTAGTTTTAGTACAGACAGGGTCTCACTTTTGCTCAGGCTGGTCTTGAAGGTGTGAGCTCAGGCAATGCACCTGCCTCAGCCTCCCAGAGGGTGAAGATTATAGGCTTGAGCTACCTCGCCTGGCCTGATTAATTTTCTTTTGAGTCCAATTCAGCCCAGAGGACTTGGATTTATTTTAATAGATGATTGAATTATTATTCTATATGACATTCGGGTTTTTAATGTTTATTGTATTTTATTTAAAAAATTTTATGGTAAAATATACATAACAAAATAGTTTATTATCTTCACCGTTTTTGAGTGTACAGTTGAAGAGTGTTAGTGTGTGCATGTTGCAGTACAATCGATTTCTGAAATTTTTTTGTCTTGAGAAACTGAGACTCTATACCTGTTAACAGCTCCCTGTTTCCCCCTCTCCAGCCCCTGGCGACCTTTTCTTTTATATTCTTTTCTATGAGTTTGATCCTTCAGGTATCTCACATATGTGGAATCATACAGCATTTGTCTTTTTGTGACTGGCTTATTTTATTTAACATAATGTCCCCAGTGTTCACCCAGGTTGTAGCATGCATCAGAATTTCTTTCCTTTTAAGGCTGAATAATATTCCTTTCTATGTGTATACTATATTTTGTTATCCATTCACAGTTTACAGCAACCTCTAACTCTTGGGCTTAAGCGATTCTCTTGCCTCACGCTCCCAAGTAGCTGAGACTACAGGTGCCTGCCATAATGCTCGGCTTTTTTTTTTGGTAGAGACAGGGTCTCACTCTGGCTCACTCTGGCTCAGGCTGGTCTTGAACCTCTGAGCTCAGGGCAATCCATCCACCTCAGCCTCCCAGAGTGCTAGGATTACAGGCATGAGCCATCATGCCCGGCCATGGGTTGCCGCCTTTAGACTGTTCTGAATAATGCTATGAACATGGGTATATTGATTTCTCTGCAAGATCCTGCCTTCAGTTCTTTTGGATATATACCCAGACCGTATGTCTGGGTATGGTATTGCCGGACTGTATGGTAATCCCATTTTTAATTTTCTGAGGCATTGACATTTACTTTTAACAACAAATGTAATTATGTGGGTCATTGTGAAGACGTTAAACATGTTTTTCTAGTATTCTTTAAGTAAAACTGTTAATTAGCTAATAAATTCTGATTAAATGGCTCTCTTTAGGCTAGATGGACTTACCATTAGATTATGTTTCCTTAAGGTAAGTACTAAGGTTAAAGTTATATCTCCTTTTGTTTGATTCAACCTACTCAAATTTGTGTCAGTGACTCATTAACCACTTGTTCGTATTACTGTAACTGAACAGCTTTAGAGTATTCCTATGACGATATTTAGCAGTGAAGTAGCTTGCAGTATACTTGTGTACTTACACTTTTGTGTAAGATTCATCTTTTGATTTTTTTTCTTTATTTTTTACCTTGGGTTTCAAATTGCACAGTGTTCTCAATGCTAATGGTTGCACTCCCTCTTCCATTTTTAACCTTTACTGAAACCAGGACTATCCTGGATCCTAATGTGAAAAGTTAAGTTTTCAAGTCATCAGTAAAGGTAATATATATGTTACACCTTTATTCGAGTAGTATTTCCCTTCTACTCTCTATTTAATTTGTACCATTTAAAACATACTCTAAAAGTATCTACACAGAACAAAACTTGTGTCAACAAAATCAGGAAACAGACCCAGTTTTCTGCTATCACAACATATGGGACAGTGACCTTGGGGCAGGCTTCCAGAACAAATTGCAAATTGCATCTTCAGGTTTCTGGCTAGATTGACAAAGTCCTGTGGGAAAAGACCTGAGTTGGAGACCAAGTCAGGAGTCTCAAATCTGAATTCTGGCATTACAAACACAGAGTGACCTTGGGCATGCCTGTCATTTGTAGATGGAACTAATAATCCCTGTCATTCCCTCCTGATACTGTTATATGAGGATTCAGTGAAATAATAATATAAATTAATGCACTTTGAGTATTGTAAGTGCTATATAACAATCCAAGAAGTAGAGTGGTGATATTATGTATTTTTGAGTATTTTACAGTAATCCATACTGTAAATACAGATTTCTAAATTTGTAATGAGAACAAAATGCCTCTGATAGGCCTGGCGGGGTGGTTCACACCTATAATCCTAGCACTCTGGGAGGCCGAGTTGGGTGGATTGCTTGAGCTTACGAATTTGAGACCAGCCTGAGCAAGAGCAAGACCCCATCTCTAAAAGTAGTCCGGTGTTATGGAGGGTACCTATAGTCCCAGTAACTCAGAAGACTGAGGGAAGAGAATCAGTTGAGCCCGAGAGTTTGAGGTTGCCATGGCACTGTACTGAAGGCAACAAAGGGAGACTCTGTCTCAAAAAAACCCAAACCAAAACAAACCATACCCAAACAAAACCAAAACAAAATGCTACCGCTTAGCTTCTGTGAAGTCAGTGGGAATAGAGGTGGAAAGTATCTTGTTAAAAGAAAAATGTCACTCTTCTTCCCCAGTTCTTTGATTCCACCACTTTCTCCTTATCAATGTAAGTCCTCACTTGCCTTGGTTCCTTCTCTGTGCAGTGTAGGAGGTGGGATCTGTTGCTTTAACTACTGTCTTGCCAGTGCTCAGCACCATCCTTCTTGTTTTCCACTCTAGTCTCTGGCTGTTCCTTCTTTATCTCTTTATTCACGTCCTCCTCCTCTTAAAAGTTACATTATTCAGGCCTGACTGTTCTAGACACTTTTTTTTTTTTTGGAGACAGAATCTCATTATGTCGTCCTTGGTAGAGTGCAGTGGTGTCACAGCTCACAGCAACTTCAAACTCTTATAGCCTTAAGCGATTCTCTTGCCTCAGCCTCCCAAGTAGCTGAGACTACAGATGCCTGTCACAATGCCTGACTATTTTGTTATTGTTGTTGTTGCAGTTGTCATTGTTGTTTTAGCTGGCCCGGGATGGGTTCGAACCCACCAGCCTTGGTGTACATGGCCGGCACCCTACCCACTGAGCACGGGTGCCACCTGTCCTAGCCACTTTTATTGTGTACCCTCTCTACCCATTTACCTTCATTTCTGCAGTAACTAATTGATTTGCCAGAGACTCCTGTTGTTAATCTTTAGTCCAACCTTCTTCAATTCCAGACCTTATACCTTATGTCTTTCTTCTAACCCCAGTGGATAAACGGTACTCATCCTTCAGGCCTCCATATAAATGTTACTTTTTTTCAGGGAAATTGGTCTTGACACTCACATCTCCCATCCCCAACCTTTGGCTATACATTCCCTGCCTATTTCCTTTGTAAAACTCCTTATGCTTGTAATTATTCATTCAATGCCTGAATTTCCTCTCTACCAGTGAGCATTATAAGCAGAAGGACTCTGTTTTTCATATATTGACATACTTCCAGCCTAAAACACAGAAAACATTTCATAGATACTTCCTGGATTAGTGAAAATTCACATTTGGAGAGGTTGTGTGGATAAGAATGAATGTAGCCCTTGATGGGGAAAATAGTCCGTCTGATAAGATCTTGAATGTTTTACTCTCCCCCTTCTTGTTGTCTCCAATGAAAGAAATACATGTGTGTACTACAACTCCCCAATAAATGTTCCCAAGGTGGTTTTCATCCTGAATATGAGACTCTGATACTTAAGAGGTAAATTTAGACAGATGCGGATTCTACAAAGCAGTTTTAGTTCTTCATTTTTCTCTGTAGTATAAACAAGTTTCTCTCTATCTTAGACAAATTCAGAGCTAAGGAAATTATATTATACTTAAATGAGAACAGTTTGGCCAATGCCTCCATTCAGAAGGATCTTAGTACTTCCTCTGGTACTGGTTTCTTTTAAAAAGCTGAGCCTCTTAATTAACTCTGCTTTGAAAATAATTTTTTTCTTTTAAGAAGTAGCAAGTGGCTGGGCACAGTGGCTCACACCTGTGTAATCCTAGTACTCTGTGAAGCCAAGGATGGAGGGTGGCCTGAGGTCAGGAGTTCCAGAGCAGCCTAAGCAAGGGTGAGACCCTATCTCTACTAAAAATAGAAAAAAATAGCCAGGCAAGCTGTTATACACCTGTAGTCTCAGCTACTCAGGAGGCTGAGGCAGGATTATTGGTTGAGCCTGGGAGTTTGTGGTTGCAATGAGCTAGGATAACATTACTGCACTGTATGCTGGGCAACAGAGTGAAATTCTGTCTCAAAAACACAAAACAAAACAAAACAACACAGAACAGGATACCAGAAGTAGAAGTTATAAAAATTTCTACTCGAAAGGGATTTAAGAGAATCATTTCCTATTTTTTGAATTTGAAACTTTATAACTTAATATGGATATAGAGTGTTATGAAGGGAGAAATAGGGAGTCAGTTTGAATAAGATTTGCCAAAGTGTCTCCCTTGGCCACCTGTGTCAGTGTTTACAATTTAAATGGAATGTTTTGGGGCTCTATGTTCAGAAACAAGGACTTTTGAATTTATACTCAAGGAACTAGTTGGAAGAAGTCTAGCTGGAATTTTTAAGAAAACCTGTTTGTAAAATGTTTATCTTTCAATATGTTTCTTCATTCTTTATAATTATTACATTTAAATACAATGGTTAGTTTCAGAGAGATTTTGGACAAGCTTAAAGAGCATTGTGTTGTTTCAATGTAATATTCTTTCGAAGAATAAATGTACCACTCTTCATAATTAGGTCTTATGCTCTTAGAACATTCCTACCAGGTTTAAGTATGAAGCATAGGTTGGTATAGGCTGAAGCATGGGTTGATAACGAATAGATTCGTTATCTGTCACTATGTAACAAATTATGCCAAAACTTGTCAACTCAAAACAACACTTATTATGGTAGTTTCTGTCAGTCAGGATTCTGAGATCTTCGTGCCTCTGGCTCAAGATCTTTCAGTGAGTTTGTGCTCAAGCTTTGGGCCAGGATGGCCGTCATCTCAAGGCTTGACACAGGTGAAGTGTGTCTGTTTGTAAGCTCTCTTGCGGTTGGTTATTGGTTTGTAAGCCTGCTTGTGGTTGGTTGTTGGCGGACCTCAGGTTTCTAAGTTCTCTCGCCTGGGTCCTGCCGTGACACAGCAGCTGGCTTCCCGTTTGGCCAACAGAGGGCACAAGAGAGTGCCCAGATCTGAAGGCTTAGCCTTTCAAAACCAAATTAACCAAGTAACATCACTTCTGCTATATTCTGTTGGTTAGAAGTGATTCACTAGGCCCAACCCATATTGAAAGAGAGGAGATTACACAGGGGCGTGAATACCAGACGTGAATCATCGTGGGCCGTCTTAGAGTCTGTGTATGGGGGCAGGTCATATACATGTGGTTAAGAGTTGACTTGTAGCCCTCCAAAATTTATATGTTGAACTCCCAACCCCCATACCTCAAAATGACCTCACAAGTCAACTTATTATCTGGAGATAGGGTCTTTAAAGAGGTGATTAAGTTAAAATGAGGTAGTTAGATAGACCGTAGTCCAATATGACTGGTACCCTTGTGAGGAGAGGAAATTTGGACAACAGAGATAACAGGGAGAGATACTAGGGATATTTGGGCACAGAAAAAAATTATGTGAGGACACAGGGGAGAAGGTGGTCATTTATAAACCAAGTTGAGAGGCCTCAGAAGGGACCAAACCTGCTGATACTCTGGCCTTGGACTTTTGGCCTCCAGAACAGTGAGAAAATAAATTTCCATTGTTTAAGCCACTCTGTTTGTGGTATTTTGTTATAGTGGCTATAGCAGACTGATATATATGTATGTATGTATATATATATGTATACATATATATATATATATACATATATATATACATATATATATATACATATATATATACATATATATATATATTTTTTTTTTAACATTTTAAAATAAAACATTTTTTGTAATGTTTAAATTTCATGGTAATCAGAATGTATTTTCTTTCCCCCCCTTGAAATGACAGGAGCAGTGTTCCTTTAGCTGGGACTGGGGACCTTCCTTTCCTACCCAGGGAATCTGGAAAGATGTTAGAATTGAAGCCTATAATCTTTGTCATCTGAACTACTTCACCTTTTCCCCAACATATGGTAAGCTAAGAGATGTGATTTCTTATTTTTCTTTTTAAATCTCCTCCTTGTCCTAAAGATTGGGTTTATAATCCCAATATGTATATACAGATAGGTTTTTCAGAGATTTAGTTTTCTTTACATTCAACTTATAAAAGTGAAAAATAGAGACAAAGTAATTTGTCATGAAAATGGACAATATAATGCAGGTAGGTAGGTGGATACATTTTAGGATATTTTGCAAAAAAAGAAAAGAAAAAGAAAGCATGAAAGAGAGGTTTCTAAGGTTAGTATTCTTTCTTGAAAGAATTTGGCTTACCAGATTGAACTTCTTTATGTTGCATCTGTAGTCACTTTTGGTGTCGAATTCTTGGTTTGCTCAACTTGTTAGACTGACTTTCTATCCCCACATGTTTTCTTCATAACTAGGAACACTCCTGTGAGGGCCCTGACACACAAGCCTTGTGAAGAGTAGAAAATAAACTGGAGTGTCAGCAAGGCATACAGACAGTTTTCCAGGTGAAGAGTACTAGTTTTTTAGTTGAAAGAACTATTCTCTGTCAAGAAACTTTGGAATAAAACCTCAGAAATCCCACAGATGTCAATGAGCCAGTTAATAGCTGGTCAAATATTTGTTGAGTTCTTTGCTTAGCACTGTGTTTGGTGCAGAAAAGAAACAGAGCAGGCACACCCCTCCCTCGCTACCCATGCTGTACCTTGCTGGGAGTGGGGACAGGAGAGGAGATATAAATAATTACCAAACAAAACAAGATTGTGTGATAGTCTTCCAGGATGAGAGCCAGAAAATCAAAGGTCATTGAGATTCTGAAAAGTTAGAGAAATCAAGGGTGAAGTTGGAAGCAAGTGAGAGCTTTTGTTTTTTTAAGAGACAGAGTCACATTTTGTCGACCTTGGTACAGTGCTGTGATGTCATAGCTCACAGCAACGTCAAACTCTTAGGCTCAGCCTGATTCTCTTGCCTCAGCCTGCCAAGTAGCTGGAACTACAGGTGCCCGCCACAACACCCGGCTATTTTTAGAGATGGGGTCTTGCTCTTGCTCAGGCTGGTCTCAAACCTGTGAGCTCAGGCAATCCACACAGAGTACTGGGATTACAGGTGCAAAAGAGATCTTAAATGATAGCATACCATGTTTAGTTCAGTTGAGTGGAGGCCTAACTAGATGAAATCAGTAAGAAGAATGTGGTGTCTCAGTACAAGAGTTCTGTTCTCATTAGGGCCCTGGTGACCCTAGATTGCTATTCAATTGACCCGATCTGTATTTCTGAAGGTAAGAGACAAAAGCAAATGAGAAATGTTTGGTCATTGAGGAGATTATTTCAAGCTGTCTGTTTCATCCTATAGGCCTTGGGTGGTGGAGGTAGGGGTGTATGTCTGAGAGAGAGACAGACAGAGACAGAGAGATAGAGAGATATACTCATTTAACTGTGGTCCTGGTGGGTGGTGGTGGGGGGTGGAGTGTGTGTAAAAGAGAGACAGAGAGATAGAAATGGATAGAGAGGAAGAGAGAGACAGAGAGATGATTTATTGATCATCTTATCCATTCTAGTGCTTTCATATGTATAATCTGATGTGAATTATTCACATTGAACTTGAGTTTATTAGGAAGGAATGATTGCCTAATTTTATGAATATTTTATAAGGTTATATATATAAACATATTAAGTCAAAATACATAATAGGTATGTTCTGTTGAAACAATATACTGTTCAATCTTTTGTTGCCACAGTTAGAAAAAATAGTACCTTAACTGGTAAACATGTGTTCATTTTTTTCTTACATTCACTTTGAGTCATTTTTTCCTTCATCCTTATTTTCCCTGTAACATACCAATATTCATCTTTTGAACATAACTTTATGAGTAGTTAGGTTGCTTGAATAATCTTTCCTCTGATTAACTGCCTTATTGTTAAGTATATTTTATCATGTGCACCTTATTAACTTATCCTTGTTTTGGGGGGAGGGGGATTTTGCTTTGGGTCTTTTTTGCCTGGATTTGATTTTTGAGGATTTTGTCCTGCTGAGTAGGCAAGGACATCTTGCTGCTTGGTGAAGGAGGAGGAAGACAAACAGCTGTGGTAACTAACCATGTGCCTGCCTCTCTGGCCAATGCGGGGCATAGCTCTTTGAAAAGCAGCTGCTTAAGTCTGTCCTGTGATTCTAGCAGGAAGACAGGAAAGTATGTTTATTTGTTGTTGTTGTTTTTTAATTATTTATTTTTATTGTTAAATCATAGCTGTGTACATTAGTGCAATCAAGGGGTACAATGTGCTGGTTTCATATGCAATCTGAAATATTTTCATCAAACTGTTCAACGTAGCCTTCATGGAGGAAAGTATGTTTGAATCGATACATTCCGCAGCTTGGTCATTTCAACATGGTATCATTTCTGTGTTTTTTTTGTTTGTTTGTTTTGTTTTTTCCTTTTGTTTCATCTTTGTAGTTTTATTAAAACTATGTGGGTAGGAAGATTTTATTCTGTGTGTGTTTCACTTCAGAATAGTTAACAGAGGCCTCATACACCTTAAAAAGGGTTATAACCTAAGAATTTCTGTGTTTTTAAAAGCACTGGACGACCTTTTCCCTGCAGCTTTCGGCTTCCTACTAAGATGAGGGAGAAAGCCAGCGGGCAGAAGGGGGAGCTGTGAGGAGCTCAGCAGGCGAAGCTGAGCCAGGCAGCCGGCTTTGAATAGCTCTTCCCCCCAGTGAGATGAAGCATCTTTTCATCTTACATAAGCAGTCTCCCAGCCTTTGCAGTTCCATTTCATGCTGACTTCAATGTTTTCTGTCTCTGAACTTCCATTTCCTCGCTAGTCCTTAACCCCCCAGATGGCAGCCCGTATTCTTAATTGAGACCTTTGGGTATATTTTGTTTTCTAAGTACATTTTGAGAGTTAGAAGAAACAACATCTTTGCCTTTTTGGGTGGGAGTATAATTTATGTGTCTGACCAGGTGTATACTGATAGACAGTAATTATTCAAGAAATAGATTTTACTTGTTTGACAGAATCACTCACACGACTGTTTCAATGCTCTCATCAGGTAGTTCAGGTTACAAAGATTGTATTTTGACAAGTGGAGGAAATGTGGCACCATATAATTATATTAATATGTTTAGTGGAAAGTCAGATACAGTCTCCATGTTTGTGAATTTCACTGTTCCTTTTTTATAATCCCCTCTTATTAATAGGCTAACGTTTTATTGTTGCAATGCCTCCAGGATGCTTTGTTGCATATATGAATATATTTGATATTTGGATTTAGGACACTGAGAGGTAAAACGTACTTTTGCTTTTGCTTTTTTCTCATTAATGATGTCAATCACTGTGTGCCTTCTAATGTCACTTTTTGGAAGGTATTTCCTCAAGAGGCTGGTAGAAAGTAGAGAGCCCTGGGGTTGGGAAAGCTGAGCTCCTGTCCTGTCTGTTGGCTCAGGAGGTTGGGGGCCAGGTCCTGAAATCAGGGCCTCATAGACACTGCACAGTGACACACTCTCACATTCCATGGTCCCTTTCCTCTCTTTGTATGAAGGTATAAGTGTGGGAGACCCAGTTTTTCTTGAAACTAGACATCATATGACTGGATGAAGACATTGAATCTCAAGGCTTTATTTATTTTTTTAATTTTGTTCTATTGTTGGAGATTCATTGAGGGTACAAGAAATCAGGTTACACTGATTGCATTTGTTAGGTAAAGTCCCTCTTAGAATTGTGTCTTGCCCCCAAAAGGTGTGTCACACGGAAACCCCCACCTCCTCCCTCCTTCCCTCTATTCTGCTCTTCCTTCCCCCCACCCCCTCCCTCCTTCCCTCTATTCTGCTCTTCCTTCCCCCTACCCCCTCCCTCCTTCCCTCTATTCTTCCTTTCCCCCACCCCCTCTCTCCTTCCCTCTATTCTGCTCTTCCTTTCCCCCACCCCCTCCCTCCTTCCCTCTATTCTGCTCTTCCTTTCCCCCCACCCCTCCCTCCTTCCCTCTATTCTGTTCTTCCTTTCCCCCCCCCCCCCCCCCCCGGGCGTCAATAGGTGTGTTGAATGAGCCCCCCCCCGCCCCCAGTGCCCCTAATTCGCGGTTCGCGTGCCCCCCCCCCCCCCCACGCCCCGCAACGCGGC